>JAHZNB010000925.1:0-13915 GCA_027744295.1 Callyntrura guangdongensis | reverse complement strand
AGACAGACGGGGGATGATAAATAAATTGTTAATATTTTTCCCTGTCAAAATAAGGTACGCTTGTTAAAAGTATTACAGGGGATCATGAATCCTGTGACAATGGCACAAAGAATGGGAGATAATGGTGCAGTAGTGGTGTTGGGGTTGGAGTCAAGTGTAAATCCCACCAACAGGCACTATGCAGACTTACGGGCTAAAAGTCTAAAGAAAACAAAAAAATCAAGAGATGAACGAAATTAAGGAGATATGATATACCTATGTTGCATAATAAGGGTCTTTTACCACCACTGTAAAGGTCGTTTCAAAGGTTAATTACGGGCAGTTAATTATATATTATGTGGCTCACCTCCTACGATTTTTAAAGTTGGCCCCACAGGCGATGTAATGACCGGTGACCTTTAGTGATTAATACGGCAATTTTTGTTTTGGAGGCGGTTTGTTAACTTTATTCTTATTTTTTGCGAAAAAAAAGGATGTGTGTGTGCGCGCACGCGGATTTTTTTGCAAGCTTGCAGTGATTTCGTAAGAAAAAGAGTGGCGCTATGACGCTACTTTTTCAACTAATTTCAGTGGTGGTGTTGTTATGTAATACAGGGGTCTTCTTCTTTCAATATGTTATCTGCCGCCAAAAATCAAATTTAATTTGCATCACTGCGATTGTTGGTCTGATTTTATTTAAAAAAAACGTGATTGTTTTGTTGCAGATTGTTGAAACCCGTCTACTCTGACGCCATCTCCGACCCACGTGTCGGCGCTCACGGAGCTTCTCTTCCTCCACCCCGTATCGTGTCGCGGACCATCCATCCTGATGAAGGATATCACGACCATGCGGCTACCATCTTGCTCATCTCTTGGGGTCAATTTATGGATCATGATTTAACACTTACCGCCACTCCTTTGGGTACGTACCCCCGCGTATTTAAAATGATGATGTTGATATAAACGATGAGTGACGACCACTGATTTTTTTTTCTCTCTCTCAAATTTGCCTCCCCTGGCGATGATGACGCGGTTGATGAAACGAAGCACGATTTAAAAATATCCCTAATTGATTTCTTTCCTGCAACAATAGCATTGTTGACGAATAATTTGATAGGATGATGATGAGGACACAATGTTGAAAGATAATCGTATTGTTGACAAAATTTAAAGACTAATTTATTTTGATGGACAGGTTTAATTTAATCATATCTACGTTAGGTTTTTTACATTTAAAAAAAGATTATGAAATCAAGGCATGTGCTCATCTCCGCCGTCTTATCATAACTCTGTCGTCGCGAGGCTATCCTCCATTTTTTAACGATTTTTAAAACCATTTCGTTATTCGAATCGTTGAGCAACAATCAATGCCCCGATGATGTACTCTCTATACAATTATATTTTTCTTGACAATAAAATGTTAAACTCTTCGAGAGTAATAACAATCAACAATAATAAAGTAATCTAATCGTCATCCATCGCCATCACGTTTTTTAACACGAGAAACGCGCGCATCATCATCATCATCCCAACATGACAAACGGTTAGAACGTTTTTGAAAGAGAAAACGATTTCATTTTTCTTTAAAAGAAAGATTGCGTGATAATGATGTCTTATGTGTCTTCTTGATTTTTCATTCTTGAATCAAAATTAAAGTCGAAAAGTGGAATGAATTGAAAGAAAGGAAAAGTGAGTACGTTTAACAGCGTTTTGCAGAGAGAGAGAGAGAAGAAATACACCGTTGTGTGTTCGTTCAGCTGTTGATGATGCTAATATAATGATGGTGGTGATAACATCTTTTTTTCCTCTCGCATGATTTTCAGATCCTGTGACGCGTAACGAGCCGGAGGAGTGTTGTCATCGTCCTCCTGAGTCACGAAATCCCTACTGTATTCAGATTGACATTCCTCATGATGACCCATTTTATGGCGTGTATGGAGTTCGCTGCATTGACTTTGTGCGAGGATTCCCAGGTGTTCGTGCCGGATGTCGATTGGGTATGCATGCACGCACATTTTGACTTTTTAACATATTACTTTGCGTGATGGAATTGTTATTTTTTGTGCAGAAAAAATAATTTCTCTTATGATGCGGCGTACCAGTCTCCTGACGAAAAAAATTATCACGTTACCAGACTGTGTACTATAGAGTGTATGTCTTTGAAAATTCAAGGTCTTCAGAAAACGCAAAGTGTTTATTACGACGGTGCTGGTAGTGCCGCCATAATAAGTCACTAGTCACCCACATTGCCTATAGAAATGAAATGACAGCAGAGATTTATCTAGCTGAAGTGAGGATGATGACAATTGAGAAACTTTATATTTATCTCCTAATTTTTGCACGTATGCCGCGAAGAGAACTGTATAACAACAACAATGAACTATAATGGGCCATGAGGAATTTGCAACTATTAATCATCATTATCGAGCTATTAGGAGGGCTAAGTGACAACACCTAGTCCACTCGTACTTGTTGTGCAAAGGGGAAGGATCCAAACTTGGACAGGGTCACTAGTCTCAGAAATAGTCGATAAATCTTTTGCCATAATTACAAGAGCAAACAGTAATTGTAAACTAAAGGAATATTTACACAAATCGTTCTTTCAAAATAGCGAGAGAAAAAAAACGCTGCTGATACATGCCAATTTTTTGCGGGTAGTTATTAAATTTCCATAAATTGGCAGAGATTAGGGAGATGCATTATTATGCAAATGAGAAATCAAGTAAATGAATGATGACCATTGAAGATAATGATTTTTGGCACTGGCTACCCCAACTAATTTTTGGTTTGTTCACTGCGAAGAAGCACACGTGTGTGCAGCAGGGTGATTATGATGATGATATGATATTAGGCACTTTTTGATGTATGGTAATTTAATGATGATGTCTATTGTGATGTAAAAATATATTTACCTACATGAGCATTGTATTTTTGGGGTTTTGGTATACAGGAAGGACGAAGAATCGTGGTAGCCGAAATCCAACACATCACTTACAACGAATTCCTCCCTCTAGTCTTAGGCAAGGAGGTTATGGCCAAATTCGGACTTCTTTTACAAAAGGAGGTAAGCTTTTAACAAATCACGTAATGACGACAGGAGGGAGAGAGACGCATGTATAATCAGGGGGATGATTATGATGATGATCAGATGCGCATTGTGTAACTGACCGTGGATCACCACGTTGATCATTTCATTAGCATGAAAGTCTGGTTTGTTGCACATGCAGTAGAATAACAAGTCCTCAATAATGGGAACGTTGTAATATGACAGGGAAGAGTGTAATGGGCTAATTTTCGGTTGTTTTCTCACAAGGGCTACTGGGATGGTTACGATGCAAATGTCAACCCCAGTGTAATTGCTAGTTTTGCTGCGGCTGCCTTCAGATTTGGACATTCGCTGTTGCCAACAAATGTGGAGAGATGGTCAAAGGCACATAAATTTATTGGTATGTAGACCGGCCACACAGATAATGCCTACATACCTTGATGGTTTAAATGGTGTAAACTTGGTTTCCAAATCGTTGACATTTGAATGATGATTTATGATGTGATTCCCCTACAGCCTCCCGAAGATTGCGGGACCTTATCCGTCAACCTTACGATTTGTACCGCGCCGGTGTAATTGATGAATACTTTATGGGAATGTCCAACCAAGTGGCTCAAGCTATGGACGACTCTGTCACCCAAGAGGTCACCAACCATCTTTTCCGTAAACCTAATCAACCCTTTGGTGTAGATTTAGCAGCTTTCAACATGCAGCGTGGTCGGGAGTTTGGTCTTCCATCGTACATGGAGTACAGGAAATACTGTGGTCTTCCTGATGCGCACGGTTGGGATGATTTGTTTGGTTCCATGAACAATATCACTGTAAAGCGTTACTCCCAAATTTACGTTCATCCTGGTGACATTGACTTGTGGTCTGGTGGTGTTTCGGAGAGACCTTTACCAGGTGCCATGGTTGGGCCTACTTTTGCTTGTATTATTGCCTCGCAGTTCAGCAACACCAGGAGAGGAGACAGATTTTGGTATGAGTTGGGTGGACACCCACACTCCTTCACTTTGGAACAGTTGTCTGAAATCAGGAAGGCGAGATTGGCCAGAATAGTTTGTGACAATACGGATCTTATTGATACCATTCAGTTGTACCCTATGGTGTTGCCAGATCATGAAATGTAAGGTTTTTACGACGAAATACAATTTAAAAGCTAGTTCAGGTTCGACCAGTTGTAAGATTTGATCTTTGGAAGTCTTCGACTGTAGTGATTCACGAATAGAGCCAGTATTAATGTAACAATTGATTACCATGTTTTAGTAATCCCCGTGTTCCCTGCCGTTCTGGAGTGCTTCTCCACGTTGACCTCACCAAATGGGCTGACTATGGTGGTGGCGCCTTTTCCCATCAAAACCCTGTTCACGTAAGCAGCAATGTGCAAACCTTTTTCTAAAAAAAATCCAGTATGGTTCCCACATTCTTCCAAGCAGTGAAAAAATATTTATCTATCTGCTTTCAAAAAATCCACATCACCCACAGATATATTTTCTGTGTTGATTTTATATCACCAACAAGAAAAAAACATCCACAGTCGCGCCTGTTTCTTATAAATACGCACTATTTAAATTGTTGTAATTTTTGCATTGAAAAATCACTCTGACTCAACAAATCTAGCATTATGAATCCCGTNCATCCACAGTCGCGCCTGTTTCTTATAAATACGCACTATTTAAATTGTTGTAATTTTTGCATTGAAAAATCACTCTGACTCAACAAATCTAGCATTATGAATCCCGTGTACAAAAGAACCTCTATAAAAATATTAATGTGATCACGCTTCACCCTATTTAACCTGACACTGACTATTTATAAAGGAAAATAATATTAATAATTTATATTTTTATATTTATATATTTTTTCACACAATCCACATAATATTCCATCTACTTGCCGTAAATGGAATCTTGTTTATACTATCCTTTCTCTCTATTTAAATTTTTTTACTCGTGTGGGTGGGACTACTAATACAAGTTAATCTTTTAAAAAAATCACCCGCAAAAAAAATTGCGGTAGTGAACCCAGTCTCTGTGTAAATTATACTAACTTTTTCCACACACATTTTCATATTACATATTTCTCTCTTAAAACTGAACACGGAAAGTGAACCTGTTCATCATGTTCATCATCACGTCGTTTCCTCCCTTTCTTCTCAATTTTTTTGGATCAAGACTCAAGACAAACATTTCTTCTGGGACTCTACTCATCTTCTTCTCCTCCTCAACAAAACAAGCCTCTCCTATATATTTTTCTCGTACAGTTTCCCTTACTCCACCTCCACCACGGTTTCCTCTGTAACAAAACTTCCTTTCTCTTGTGTCACCCACATTTCTCTAAGCTCCCCTACTGTGCTCCACTCTAGCAACAAAAATGACACCAGAAACACACAACGACTTTGTAGCAACGGAATGACAAAATTACTGCTGCAGGCATGTTTATTTCCCTAATTGTGTTACTGTTGCTGTCTACTTGTGACCCATTTAGGGGCAGCATTAAAACAGTATGAAGAGCTAACTCTCCTTTAATTGTACAAAATGTTGACGGTGTGTAAATTCTGGAAATATTTTAGACTACTACTGCTGCTAGTTATATAGAATACATTACCAAAGACCAACTTCTTGTTATCGTTATGTATTCTGTACATCTACCAATTTTTTTTTACATTACTTCTCGGTATTTGGGGTTTTGTTGTGTATGTAATTACTTATTAATATCCAGGTGGCTCCTCCATCAAACGTCCAAGTTCCAGAAACAGTGGTGGCTAATTTACTGCCTAATCATCATCAGTCGCTTAGATCTTCTGCCTCTTCCCCTTCTTCCTCCCGTTCCAACCATCGAGTTGTACGAACTTTTCATGGAAAGCAGGAAATGGCTCCGCTTTTCGGTGTGAATAGCAATACCAACGCAGCTTCTAATATTCAACACTTTGCCAAGAAATAATATTAATTAGTTAATTATATTTTTTATTATTCGTTTAACAATGAGGAATTAGTTTTGTTTCGTAAAAAACATTCGAGTTAATTAATTTTTACTTCTACACACACCCCCTACTACTACTACTATACTATATAATTAACATAATTATTATTAAAGTTATTAATCCTTTTATATAACTAACATTCTTATACTTCGTAGCTTAATACAACTTAACAATAAATTACTTAACACAGGAACTACTCCTGAATTTGATGAATTAAATTACTAATAACATAACACTTTTTTTAAACTTTAATACCTACTTTATAAGAACTAATTAACAACTTTTTTTTTTGTACATTACAAATTTAAATACCTATACAAACATATGTATAAACTTATCATGTGTATCTGTTACATATTATATACCGTCAACCTGTTCAAATATTTCCATTACCACTTTACTAACAAAATCTTAATGTGTGCGCGAGGATTTGTGATGATGATGATGATGATTCTTCTTTTCTTTTTGGAAAGAAGCTCTATAAAATTACTAACTCTTTTAATGTAAAAGTTTTTATTGTATTCTTACAACAACGACCGTGTGTAATGATAACTTTTGTAATAATAATTAATTAGGTAAGATCCATTTTTTAGGTGTACAAACGTAAGTGTGCATTAAGAAAATTTCCTTTAGGCTTACAAAAAAAATCTTTTAGACTTACTTACCTAATTTTTAGTGTTGTAAAATGAGCTCTCATGATGGACTGAGATATAGAAAAAAACTCTTCAGCTCTTTTTTTCTTCCCTTTTTTAGTGTTAGATATTTTACTGGAGTAAGTATACTGCGCGGCGTGTGTAATAGGAGGATACCCACAAGACATATATACTTTTAGGTAGAGAGTAGTTGTATCGTTATTCCTTATTGTAGGGTCTAGAAATAAATGAAAGAGACGATCCCGAAAGAAAAAATAAGTTTGTGCAAACAATTTACTTTCGGTAGTTTCGACCAGGCTAATAATATTTGCACAGAATGATGAAATGAATGCAAAACCACTTTCCATCATCTGATTTATTTTGTCAGAATTTATTCCGGTGGAAGTGGTACTAAGAAAGTTTTGTCTGAAAGCAAAGGTGAAAAAAGGTAAAAAAAAATGCCGAGTCAGCAATAATATCATACCAGATATATATATTCAACCAAAAGATAAAAAAAGCAGAAGATTTTGCAAGTTACCCCAGTTGTTACCTTTACCTCCACCACAGGATGTCCAGGTTTACTGGATACTTTTTTTTATTTTTTGCACTGGATTTATAATATATAAAAAGTGTACTATTGTGTACATCTCTTTGTCAGCAATCACAACTGTTTCCCCAAAAAAACGGTTGATGATTTTTTATCGCCAAATCTATACAATAGTTGATAATATGCTAGTGTAATATTTAGTGGTTAGAACGTTAAGTATTTTTATGACCGATTCCAAGGTACTGGTATAAAAATAAGGTGTGTTGTTGTAGAAAGCCTTTTTTACAACATCGCTTATTTTTTCCCGTTATGTTTTAGTTTGAACCGCGAGAGATTACTACTCTTTTTTACACACAAGAATAAATCCAGAGAATCCTGGTAAAATAGTAAACCAATAGGGTATATAGGAAATCTTGTTAACTAGTTTGGTTTAATACACGACGAGTTACAAGAAGGGGAAGAAAATAATTTTTTTTGAGTGTTTCAAATTTTTTTTTGAATGCATGGATTATCACCTTGTCCCAAAGAGAAAGGAAAAAAGATGATGGAAAATAGATTCAAAGATGATAGAGAAAATGTTTCAGGTGTTTTTGTGATATAAAATACTTTAGTATTTTTTTGGAGATGAAGGGATTTAATCGTAGTCCATCATGTATTTTCTGGGGTCTCATACACAGCATGTTAGAGAGCAGGTTTTAATTTTTTTTTGTCAAAAAGAAAACCAAAATGGACACAGACAGCATTATACTGTGTCTACACGCGTTTCCTACTGTGAAAAGAGGACTCGTTTAACAGATTATAATTCTAAACATTCCCACATTTTGTACTTTTTTGTATAAAAAATATGTCGTTGTGCTAACGCGATATATTGACACAACGACGACGACGAAGAGAAAAGGAGTCAACGGAGTAAAAAACTATATTATTTGGTGCAAGTGCAAAACAAAATAAAGTGATGATTTTTTATAAAAAAAAATTATTTAACAATATGTTATATCCATCGTCCACACGATATTCAGTTATTTATTCGCTTTAAAAAAAATTTAACCACCCGTACTAATTGTAAAATTAAGCAAAATTTTTATATATATATACCCTTGTGTAAATAGCAAAACTACATAACTTATTTCCTTCTTCATTCACACCACCAATTATGTACCGTACACCCCCACTATATAAATTATTTTTCTCATCTTGAAAAAAAACTACTACTACTCTGTTGCTGCTGTTGTGCTACTACACCGCTGTAAACAGAAAAAAAATCCCCAAAAAATAGAATTTTTTGGTAATATTTTTTGCCTGCACCACTGATACTACTACCGCTGCTATTTGTATACCGCGGAAAATAAGCGGTCCACATGATGATGATGATAAGTAAGAAGGTAAGCTGGTTAAATACCATTTTGTTAAATATTGTATGATACCATTTTGAAAGCGCGCTTTCTTCTGTACATAATTAATTATACATCCTCCTTGTAAATTAGAATTTGTATATTTTTCTGTAATGATTTGTACACTCCAAATTATTTACCACTAACACTCTCTCTCCCTGTGGCTTTTAGGCCTGGTGACGGAAAGTCCCCATTTGTAAATTTTGTGTCATGTATATTTGTCGTTGTACAGCTTTATTTGTGGTTGTGTGTAGATAAATAAAATGCCTGTTGTTTTGGAACTCATCCTTCCTGTCCTGATATGTTCCTACGAAATGTAAAAAATCGAGTATTTAGTCACTGTGTAGATTAGAGTAGAGATTTGGCTGTGTGTAAGTGTCAAAGGGGGTCGCTGCCCTTTATTTCCCCGAAAGGCTGAAAAACAGGTGTAGATTATGCACATTTCCTGGTTGTTCTGTAATTGGGATAATTTCTGTTCCTCTCCTGTTTTGTGTGACATATGGTGATGAAATAGGTAGAAACGGGCTTTTTGTGTAAAAATTATTGTGGAAAGCGGGTAGTTGTGTGCTCTTGTTCCTCTTCCTTATATACCGCGCCTGCTGCTGCCACTGCCAATTTGTGCCGTTTGTGTTTTTCCCCTCTGTAGTCTGCAAATTTCTGCTGCTACTCTGCTGTTTGTAATTGGTTTTCTCCCAGAAATGTAATTAAATGTGAGAGAATCCCAACTCCGCACGCCAACATACACAATTAAAATCCTGCGACCTAGCTGACCAGTCAAGCATACTTAAATAATTGAATTTATACGTGGTTTTTCTCTCCTGTGTCCTCCAGGCGGATTCACTCCAGTTGGGAGCCTACGAGAATGATCCCGGTGTGGGCAAGTATGTCAACCAGGATGGTCTCCAGCAGTTGCGACATTATCTCAAAGTGGGTCCGTACAAGAGCTACCTGAGTGGCCAACCAAAGAACGCGTTCTATGGATACCTCCGACAAGTAATGATTAACAAGCGTAAACGGAATGCTGGACATCAGCCGCAGGATCGTGGGGAGTTGTTGCCCCATGATTACGCTGATGACAGTCATGAGAGCCTTAGAACATTAAAAATGGCTTCTGATTTTGCTATAAATAACGCCAATTTTAATAACGTAACTGCCACTAGGAGTAGTAGTAGTAATAGTAATAATAGCAATGGCCGTTTTACTAGAAGAAAGCGGCCGCGTGACATTAGGCTTGAAGATTATAATGCTACTTATGACGATAACCTGTTTGCTATTATCAGTAATCAAACTCACTCCATGATACTCCCCGAACCAGCCTCGGCGGTGGTCGCTGTTTCTCTTTGTCCACCCACGCAAAATTTGTGTGGTAATACGACATCCTCCACTGCTACAACGGCTGGTAATAATGCTGCTGTTAGCAGGGAGGAAAGTGGAGAAGAGCCACAGCAGCAGAGTGCCAATGTTCTGGGGAAAGTGAGATTTGTACAGTTGGATGTGCCTAAACATTAACAAAAAATAAATAAAATAAACGGCTGCATGCAATCTGTAACTGTAATAATACAAAACATAATTATAAACTTTGTTTCTCAATTATATTAACACCATAATATGACTTTATATACTTAATAATATTTTTGCTCTTGCCTTTTTTCTGACCTTCTTATTTGTTCGTATTAAAAAAATAGTGCAAATTTTAGAAAATGCAAATGAATCGACCCTGTAAGTTAGTAAGTAGTTTTTAGATCGCTGTCGAAGTAAAAAGATTTTAGTTTGGAAAATTTAAGTAAATTAGTTCCCTTTTTATTCTTTGTTTGTACCACAATTAGGAGAGCTTATATAATTATGCAACCGTAGAAAAAATTTACTTCCAATTTCTTACAAACGTTGTATAAAAAACGTTTTGCATCCTCCTCTCCTTGACCCCTTTACCCATGTGACATGTTTTGTGGGACAGGCTTTATTTTTTGCAATCAAGCTTTTTTTTAAATCCCTTTTTGTTTTTTGTAAGTAGTTTAGTTGCTCTTTGGCTGTCCTTTATATCGCCGTATCTATTAAAATAGACAGTATTTTAAAATGAGATTTTGTGGACAGTCTCAAAAACCGTGAACGCATAAATGTGTATCTCTTATTTTAAATTTTTTTATCAACACATCATGACATGATAAACATACCTCTATACTCATATATACTTCAAGTTGTGTATTTTTTTTACTTTTGTACCTAAATTTTTTTTTGCGTATTCTACTTTTTACCAATAATAATCGCACTTTTTTATAGATTACATCTATACTACTTCTACGTTAATATGTAAAAAAACATATGATAACATAATATTATTATACATGCCATGCTAAAATATCCATATTGGGTGAAAGTCATTTTTATAAATACGTACCTTATATATAGATGCCCACTACTTACATACCTTTATTTTATATATAAATATCGTCTGTGTAATATATAAAAAAAGCAAAACGCTATAATTAATCCAATAAATATCCAAATATAATTATCTAATTACCTTTATTATATTATTGAACAAAGCATTATAATTTATAACAATTGGCCGTCCGTTTGTGGTGCATTTCCCCCTCGTAAGTATATTACCATTCCTCTGAAGACGATGATGGAACCTCACTCAAAAACTATGATGCTTCTAATCTAACTATTTTGTACAGAAAAATAAGATACCCGATACACCAAAGCCCCTCCCCGAAAAAAACTATGGGACAAGATGGGAAACAGGGGAGAATAAAATATTATTTTGTGAATACGATGATAATTTTGTAAAATAAGGAAAATATATAATGGAAAGTGAAATAATTTGGTGTTGCTTTAAATTAAAATGATAATTAATTTAATATTTAACTTTAATTTTGCTACTGCTACCGCCGCTATAATTAATGTTGGAAAAAACTCGTGTCAATCAACGGAAACAAGCTACTACTTTTTAAAAACCATGTTCTCTAACGACCTTTCTTTTTCTCTGCGAATTGCCTCTGTCATCTGCTATCTCTAGATGCTCACTCGACGACCGGTCACCCTAATCCACAGCACGAAAGGTCATGATGCCACCAACATTGCGAACGTGCACTACTCGCCGGGTCCGGACCACGACGACGTTCCCAGTCCTGGAGTGGACTTGTCCCCGCGGGGATTTCCAAAGGGGAAAGGAGGACCATTTCACGGACCCCCACTGAAAACACCAGGTTACGGAATTACATTTACAAAAAAATTTGGTGTAAGAATCCGACATGCCCCAGAGGCAGCGTCGGAAGTGGAAGCAGAGTCTGAGGAAATTCATGCATAGATTTAAAAAAAAAAGAAACAAGTTGCACATAACGTGATATAACCACCCACGCACACACATTATTTTTATGTTCATTTTTGAACCACTCATCTTCACATTACACACGGTAAACATTTTATTTGTATTTTTTCACACAAATTATCTTGTTTACTCCCTACACTCCCAACTATAGACTTTGATGAGGATGATGACGATGTGGATCTGCCATAAAAATGTTCACACACTCAACACATCACACTACTCCACCATCATCACCACCACCAACCACACAACCACACACAAACCAAATAAGACTTGTCAATGCAAAGATACACAACGCGCGAGCATATGTACAGAAAAGCACTTCCCTCGAGCACCTCCACCACCCATGCAACAACAGTAGTCCTCTGTCGAGGACGCTTAATTTAAAACGCCAAAAATTATAATAATTGTACACAAAGATGTATTTTATGAGGAGAAAAAAATCTCTATCGACTTCAAAATAGAAAGAGAAATGTGAAAAATTAAAAAGAAAGTAACTACTTTGCCAAAAACAAGAATTAAGAAAAAAAACTGCGAAAAGCCAAAAATGCACAAGAGTTAGAGTTGACAAGTTGGAAAATAAATATATTATCAGTTAAACAATAACACGGAAATAGTAAGAAGCTATTTTCAAAAAATACATAATGGCAATATATTTATGTCGTGTTTTCAAATTGTCTGCTTTTTGTATTATTGTTTTTAATAGTTATAAAAAATAAATATTGATCGTAAATACGTTCAACGATTAGCATTTTGATTATTAAAACTTCTCTCCGGTAACGAAATCTGTTTCTTCAACGATCTAAATGCGATTTGAAGCACATTGAGTAAAAGTTATTTTATTCGTCGTTAAGCTACTCCGTATTTTAATTGTGGGGGCGTAAGGCGTACAATGTAAGGCGCATGTTTTTGCCACAAAACTTCTAATTCTAATCTAAAATGTTTATATTTATTTCGGAAAGCCATAACTTTTGCTCAACTTGTGTCCGAAACAACGTCACGTGTCACTTTTTTTGCTTCATATCCCTTTCACCTTCACAAACTTTTTACATTCATCTCCAAAAAAAATCTTTCAAAATCTCCCTTTATTACTCCACATTACTTTCTTTGCTTACATGACATCTTAACATGAAAAACAAAATCCATTACAAAACTTTTTCTTAACAGATACATCAAACATGCAACAACAAGTAACAAGAAACACCGTTAGTGCTAGTAATCAAGTATTTTTGCAATATATTTTTTGTACATAAAAAGTGTAAAAGTTACTATCTCGTGTGTGTTTTGTTTCTCGTCTCAGCATCACAAAAAGAAATCAAGTACGGTACCTGTGTGTAGTAGGATGATTTGTTTGTTACTTTCACCATCTAATTAGCATAATAATAGCAATATCAATACTACTTTTTGAAAAACTTCTTTCTCCTTTTTTGTTTTTTTTTCTTGTACATTTTTTTTCTATCGTAGTTGTAAAAGTTATTAATTCTCCCAAAGTGGAATATTCGCCAAACTGTAAAATATTTCCATTTTTTGGGGGCAACAGATTGCGTATTTTTTATCAGGGGAACGTAACATAAAAAATAATTTAAGTAGACGCAGACACAGACACCCTGAAAGTATGGTACATATTAATTACTTATTGTTATTTTTAATGATATTTGCCCCGTTTTATTTTATATTTTTTTCCTTTGTACACTCCCTCCTTTATTTTCTTTAATGTACATTTTTTCGTCAAAGGTTAGCATATTTTGAAAAAAAATTTGCTCCTGTAGTCCCGATGTACAGGGTTGCACCGAAATACCGAATCGAGATACATGTCACGTGACCGTTCATATAAATGCCCATGTCACCGTCATTTTTTAATTATGGAAGAAATATTTTCCCACTTGTTTCCATCCTACTTCCTTGTGTCATGACAAGAAAGCATTTTTCATTTATGGCCGTGTCTAAAACATGACATTCGTAATTCGGGCGCGCGTTTGGACTTTTTCCTTAAATAAGGTTGTAGG
>JAHZNB010000924.1:0-10776 GCA_027744295.1 Callyntrura guangdongensis | reverse complement strand
TATTAGCTGGAATTGGTATTTCAAAATAATCCACATTGTGAAGGATTTGTGAAGGATTGATGCAACCCTAAAAGTGAAGATTACGCGGTTACAACAACTTTTTCTGTAATTCTGTCGATAATTGCAATGCAATCTTTTCCTCATTGGATGTTGCGCCAGTTTCAATACGGTAAATGTCATACTAAAATTAGGAGGGAAAAGTTTCATTGGGAAATAAGTTAAACACCAAGTTGTTAACCACTGCCAAAAGTCCGTAAATATCGTGGACATAAAAGCATGAAATTTTTGCATATTTTGTCAATTTTTAGCGCATAAATACATACATATTTCACTAGTTTTTCATACATAGTTATTCATCCTATAAAAAATGAATGTAAAAAACAATGTGTAAAGCTGATTTTGCAATAATATATCCTTCAGTTTCTTCTTGCCTAATATTAAAATATATTTGCGTTGTAAGTATTTATTCTTCATTGCAGCAGTATTCGATGAAAGCAAACTCAGTACGTTGAATGGTACAAAATGTAACCCTATTTTTAATAAAATTTTCTTCAAACTTGCTCCGACCTTTGTCTTTGAAGTCTGTTGAACATTTCCCAGACATGTGATTGTATTCTTTTCATTTAGCCCTCTTATCTTTTATTTATATGCTCTTATTAACAACAGTATAATATGTATAAACTAAATTCCCGCATATACCTGTGCAAGTGCATACATTCATGTATTCATCCAACGGAGGAAACATGATCGAAACTTGATGAATAAAAATAAAAATTGAGAAGCTACTAGAATCATGGTATGTAAATAAAGAAAACGTGGCACTTTATCAAATAGATCACATGTCTCCTATGGATGAACATGGAACGTTGGTTAAGATGGACGAGCTAAAGATTATACTTTGTCTTCTTTCTGACTCTGGTCTTAAGCCGCGTGACTTTAAATTGTGTAAGCTTTTGTCTGTTCAATTGAATGGAAAAATCTTCCGTGACAATTCATCTTCATATTCATTAATTATTCATTTCATCTTTGTTGTTTTTTGTTGAAGATTTCGACAAATGCCTTGTTTGATCTATATGTACTAGAAAAAGAAAACTTTGCATAAGAAAGTGGGCGTGTGTAGATCAAACATTTTTTGCTTTCATTAGATCATAAATTAATTTTAGCTGATAATGGAAATTCTAACATATAATTTTTCGTTACTCTCATCTACAGGTGCTTATAACAAAACTTCGGTCCGGGATGAATCCAGAAACACAGCAGTCGATGAAAGCGGCAAAAGCTCTTGTTGTGTTAATGCCTCTACTCGGTATTACTTATGTCCTGGTCCTATCCGGCTCTCGGGAACCAGTTTACGAGTACCTTCGAGCTCTGCTTATCTCCACACAGGTGGGTTATCAATCGATATACTAATTTTGTTAATATTACTTGTCACGCACTTGATTCTTTCTCTTTAATTAGGAAAATGCTAATGAGAATTAGACACATTAATTATTTGACATCACGTAGCGCACAGGACAGGATGTAGTTATTTAATTATGTGCTTTCATCTTTCTCCATTGGAAATGCCAAATTCGATCTCTTTCTATAACTATCTGCAGCTCTTATAGCCCTTTTGTATTCTTGCTTTCTTTCTGGTTTTCTTACCAGAATCTGTTTTTATAGTACATAGATAAATGATAAAAGTTTTTTCATGCATACAAAGCATGTTGATTTAAATGTAGAAATAATTATTTTTTGTGTTAGTGAACAGAAAGATATCAATACGCAGTCGAGTAGCTGTTTACTGAATTATTCAGTAGGCAACTTTGATGGAATTTCATATTATTCCGACATTTCAATGATTTCAATATAACTTTTTCCATTATTTTTGTGTTCTGACAGGGTTTCCTTGTAGCACTGCTCTATTGCTTTCTCAACGGTGAAGTGAGACAAGCCATTCGTCACCGATGGAACCGACTACGAATGACGGAACCTTCTTGTTTTCGTTTTGAACGTCGACGTCATCGGCACATGCAACACATGACGAGGGATTGGAGTCCTCGCTCCAGAACAGAAAGTATTCGGTTCGCCATATGCTCATATATATTAAAGTTTCGCTATGAAAGCGCAAATTGAAAGTACACAATATGCAGGCAGGAACAAGAACAATGTAGGCAATTCTTAGTAATAATAAGTAAATATAAGACTTTTACAAGGGCTTTGATATAATTATCAATTTTTGAAAGCTTGTCAATTCCGTACTTATTTGTACTGGCACTTTCTGTTTCACCAGAGGATGTTTAATTTAGTTCTCTCGCGTGTCAGCTTGCGTGAAAAGGAAAGTTTTCCTTAAAATTTATTAGGCGGTGGTAAAAGCTTCGCACACTGATTGGTAAAATCATATGAAGAGAAATAACAGCCCAACTTTGTACATACAATTATGAACCGTATTGGTTTTGAACGTTCCTGCAACACAATATAAATTGTAGTCTCCCTTTCTACTTTCTATCTAAAGGGGTACGCTTTAGAAAGGCGTAGGATGATGAAAATAGGAAGCACATTGTTAAGTTCATGTCATGTCAGCTTTGATAATTTAATGAATTACACACCGTTCCATATGTATTATGTATACCTACCCTTATATGTATACGTATGTAATCTCCTTTCACCTTCTTGTCAATTTGATCTCTTTGCTTTATTGGTTAGTCTTTGAAGCTTTCATTTCGTGCAGAGTGGTACAAGCATTAATTTATTTACTTTCCACTTATATATAGATGTAAGATATACTACCATTTCATTAATAGGATCGTACACGGAAACGGAATGTCATGGTAGAACATGAAATGATAATGTATCCCCTTAATAATACCTAAAGAAGGTGCATCAACACTATAATACTTTCACCCCCTGTTTTATAAGCTATTGTTTCATTTTGGCTATCTTTATATCTTTCTATAGTAAAAGTATTTTTTCATCAGTTCATTACATACTACCTTTACATTTTTGTGGAAAAAGTGTCATTTTGGAAAGAGGAGAAAATTTGTAAGTGTGTAGGAATTTTATTAACAGGATCGTACACGGAAACGGAATGTCATGGTAGAACATGAAATGATAATGCATCCCCTTAATAATACCTAAAGAAGGTGCATCAACACTATAATACTTTCACCACCTGTTTTATAAGCTATTGTTTCATTTTGGCTATCTTTATATCTTTCTTCAGCAAAAGTATTTTTTCATCAGTTCATTACATACTACCTTTACATTTTTGTGGAAAAAGTGTCATTTTGGAAAGAGGAGAAAATTTGTAAGTGTGTAGGAATTTGATTTTCTATTTTGGCTGAGAAGAATATTCGTAGGAAAACTAATAAGAGGAAAATGATAAGATATTGAGTTGGTGGTGTGCTACCATCACAATGCAGTACAGTAGTAACATGGAAAGCACACGTTTTCATAAGCCAGTGTTACACAATATGTACGTATGTATATAACATTTCTCTAGATACACCATACGCCTAAGTGTAGTATTACATCACTATCACAAATCAAAATGCGCAACGTAAGAACCTTAATTAAAATGGAAGTATTACTTCCTCTTTGCGAAAAAAAAATTGTCTCTGAAAAGGACGGTGTAGGTTGAGTGAGAATTGGTATATGGGGAAATCTGAGACAGAGGGTATGAAACATGAAATAACATTTAATGAAAAAACTTGAATCGTGAGAACTTAAAAGTGAAAAGGCGTATGAAAAGTATGTATGAAAGTTACAAGACTACAAATTGGATTTGAAAGTTGGAAGCATACTCGAAAAGGTGCCTTGCATATTGGAAGTGTACGTAGCAATCTGAAAATGTCCGTAATTTCTGTTCTTGCAAGAAGTTTATAACTTTTGAAAGGTCCCTTTGTGAGCAAAAATCACAAAACCAAACCCAATTTTATGCATGTGTACAAACTTACAAACAAATATTATTTGATTAAAGATTTTAAATTTGGGAAGATTATGATATATGAATAGTCGACGGAGAAAGGGTATTAATTTTGAGTGTTTTGTGGGAATGTGAACAATTAGAATTATGAATGGTGGGAATTAGGGAAACAATATGTATCGTATCGACTGAAATTGTGAAATTAATCAATGTTCGTATTTTTCAGGCACGCATGTGGCACTCAGCACAATTTCAGAAAAAGGGAATCAACTGTTAGTCAGGCAACCACCGTGACGACGATCAACAGTGGGGCTGGTAGTACCGGAAGTGGTTGTGGTGGACATGACCACAGTTTCATCAACAGAACAACAGTTTCACCGTCAAGTAGACGAGGATTCGGACAAGCAAGACCACCGCCATCTCCACTCCAATTCTATCACTCTCACCAGCAACAAGTATCCTCCGGATCGACTGGAGGAGGAGGAGGAGGAAGAGGAGACATGATGATCCTACTCAATGAAGAAAAAAATAACTTATCATCAGATACGGGGTACACTCATCATCAGCAGTCAACAACAAATACAAACACAAACAATGCCAACTGTAATGCACTGGGGACCACAACATTTCCTACAACTTACATGGCTGCTGGAGAAACAAATGAAAGTCATGAAAAATATTAAACCTTTTAAAAATTGAGGTTTTATGAACTGAGAATGAAAAGGAAACAGAGAATGCGTTTATTTAACAAGTATTTTTGTTATAGCATATTTATGAAATATTAGTTTCTAGTTTCTTCATGATGCCATTGATGATCTCATTTCTTAAATTGATATTTATCTTGTAATGTTCGTAGACATTGATTGTTTTTGTGATTTTAAACATTGCATTATCCTATCTTAAGGAAAGTTGTTCAGAGACAATGTTTTGTACCAATATTAGTAAAAAAATCTTTTTAGTTTGTACTAATAATTTAATTTAGCATTTCTTAGATTCTGACAAATTATTATTTGGGATTAAGAAACGAGTGTAAAACATATAAGTCATCATAGGTTAAGTATTTAGTAGTACATTAGGTTAAAATGTTACCTCTAATTAATACATCTAATACATTCAGTATGCATCTTTCCTGCTCCATGTCTTTTCATATTTTATGTGATTATGTAGATTGTAGACTGTCTCATTCAGGGTATTCATGCCACAAAATTATCTATTCATTGATCTAAAAGATATATTGTTGTTGTAATAAACACAGCGTAAGGAATATATAGAAAGCAAACAGTACATTAAATATTTATGTATAAATAAATATATAAGCCTATTTTGTATGTATTTCCTCAGCAGTGTAAAATCCATATAGTTATATAATCAAATCATTATACAATCGCGCAGTAATTTGCTAATGAATTTTAAATCCGTGTTACGAAACAACAGGTAATGAAATGTCCGATTGAAATTTTGATCCGATCCTATATATTTGTACCACTGTATCTCACTCAAAGACCATGATAGCGTTCGATGATGCTGTTGATTAAAAATTGTATATAAATTCAATTATGTATACGTACATAATATAATATATTCCATTCAAATAAATTGATTGGCTGCTAGTTGTAATTTGTTGTGGAATTTAAGTATAGATAAATGCACTATGTACTGTACTAGAAAAATATTTTATGCACAAACACAAAAATATCGACTAATATACCTAGTTTTGTGGTAGCAGCTAAAATAGATTAATTTGTGTCGATTAACATTTAGCAAATTCTCGTATTGTTAATATATAAGCAAAACACTCCGTAAATGTAGATTTGTACTAGAGTCAAATATTACTTTGATCAGGTTGATTGTACTTGTACTGCAACAACATTAAGTCACCTACATTCAGCAATTTTTTTGAAAGGTTGTACAATGTAAATACTTCCTAACTTCATGATAAATTATTTGCCAGTATCTCCGTGGGTCATTCAATGTGTGTGTATGCAACTCTGTTGTTATTTATAATAACGCCTGTGCAATCAACAATGTGACCTTGTGCGGTGTATGTACAAATAAGTGTTTACCAATGAAGTAATTACCAATTAAAAATATATCATGTTAATCATGTATGATTTTAAGTTACTTCTAATTATATACCATCAGAAAGTGGTTAAGTCGTGGTTTGACATGGTTTTGTGTGTAGTTAATTTGATATACGCAGATACCTATGCTATTTATATACAAATGGGTAAAAACAATCAGTTGCTAAAAAGTAACTTAGCCATTGTATCGGGGAACGTATTATTAAATATGGAGTTGCTATTAAAATAGAATATTAACAAAATATTATGTGTATTATACACTACATTAGAACAATAGTTAGTTTAGTAACATCTCTTCAGTTAGCAATGGATGCTTTAAATTTGAACCTATATCCTAACTAACTCGTTACCTGTGTACAACCATCCCTCACTGTTGCTTGCTTACTGTTCTATGTGTATAAAATTATATGATTTGTCAATTATTAACTTTTGCGACTGCAATTTATTATTGTTATCCCTCAAAGTCTGTATACGGAAAAACAAACAACATCAAATAAAAACTTTATTACCTATGCATAAAATAACCTCGTAATACAACTTGCATGGTTCCAATACATTGCAAATGCAATTCGAAATAAAATTCGATTCTAGTGATTTAGAAAATTATATTTTAAATATATATTATAATTTTAAATATTAAAATTAAAATCGATTGGGACATTATACGTGTACAATATAAGATTAGAGTTATATTACATAAATCAAAGGTCAGTAAATGTAATAAATGTTCTATATGATTAAATGGTATGTATGAGTTATTCATTTCTATCGACCCACCCCGATTTACCATAATCACCATATTAAAATCCTGTGACTGCTCAAACAATAGAAAATCTACCATTCAAGTTCAAGCTAAAATTTTAAAATAAAATAATTCCTCGCTACACTTTCATTTCACACTACACTCGCGTTTTCATTTACAAACTTAAAATTTCACCACAAATATAAATGCGGCTCATTCCACTTATTTATTAAATTAGTTGAATACGTACCGATAAATAACAACTTAACTTGTACTAATATTCGTGACCTGACCATTCATCATACATGAGTCGTGCCATTCTAACGTTTTGTGGTTGCGTTGCGAGAATTGAATGTATGTTATAGTTACCTGAAGCTAACATTTATTTTTAATTTTTATGTTTTTTATTTTTTTAGCAGTTATCAAACAAAACTTACGAAGATTTAACCACAAGCTTGTATACCTAGAGTTAAGTTTCTATAAATTATAGAGTAAGGAAATTTGAGTTAACATACAGACTTTTTATTATACATACGTATTTACGTACGTAATATTTGGTACAAAATCGAAACCGGTACTGACCCGGATTACCCCATCTGCCAACACGATCCAAAACCGTCACCGTTCCGTTCCTGTAGATTTTGATTGGTTTCTCATTCTAACGAGTCGCAGGGAAGCCAGGAGAGGACATAACTTTCTGTTCTTTCTCTAGGAGAAAAGTAATGAATCTATTGACAAATTTGAACAAAGAAAATGAAGAGAAGAAAAAAAAATCAGAAACAGCTCAGTTGGACGACTCGGATTGTTCGGACACTTGGGTTTGTGTTAAGAAAATTTTGCTTTACTAAATGTTCGAAATTGCTTTTTCTTTGAAAATGATTATCTCTAATTTTTAAACAGTCCCTGCCAAACTGGACGGAATTACAACAAGCCCGCCTATACCGCGACAAAAAGATAGCTCGACTGAAACGTCTCAGGCGTCGAGAAGAAAGACAAAAGTTGAGGGACCAAAAAAATGTGGGTTTGCAAATACTATCATTCCTTAAATACTGTCACCATTTAAAAATCCAGGGTTCAGACATTCTGTTTATTTCGTTAGGCTGAACTGGAGGTTGTGGCTGTGGGTAGTTCTGGAAGTCTCGCTACCTTGGAGGAAGAGGCAGAGGATGACCTTCCTGAAGACATGAAACAGCGTGGCCAATGGAACAATTCCTGCGAGTTTCTTCTTTCCATCATTGCCATGTCCGTGGGAATGGGAAATTTTTACAGATTTCCGTTTGTCGCCTACCAAAATGGTGGAGGAGCGTTTCTTATCCCGTATATTCTAGTTTTATCTTTTGTTGGACGACCTATATATCTGCTGGAACTTGCCATCGGTCAATTTTGTTCCTTTGGGCAAGTAAAAGTTTGGGATATGGCGCCCATTTTCCGTGGCGTCGGTTACGGAAGTGCAATCGGTTCCTTCTGCGTGGTTTCTTATTATAGTGCAGTAATGGGAACCACATTTTATTACCTATTCCAATCGTTTTATCCCACATTACCGTGGACTGTGTGTGATCCGGAGTGGGCGGGAAAGGAAGTTTGTGATAAAATTATTAACATCACTTCGACTAATAAGTCTATAGACCCCAGGCAAATCGTCAACTTGCCTGCCTTATATTTTGAGTAAGTATAAAATAATTGATTTCAATATGAAGGCATTACCGTTTCTGGTTTAGTATTGTGAACGTCTTGCAATATTGAGTATTCATATCTGATAATCGTGAATTTCTAAAATTTTAACTTTATTTAGAAATAAAATTATGGAAGAGAAAAAGACAATCGAGGATGGTATTGGTATTCCTCTACCAATGCCAACACTTTGTTTATTTCTATCCTGGGCATTGATTTACGTTATGATTGCCAAGGGGGTCGAATCCTCTGGAAAAGCTGCCTACTTTACAACTTTTTATCCATTTACGATCATATTTATCATTTTAATTGCCGCTTGTACAAAAGAAGGATCCAAAGATGGAATAATGTACTTCATCACACCTCAATGGTCAAAGATGACTGATCCGAGTGTTTGGTTTGCTGCAGTGGGCCAGTGTTTCTTCTCCTTATCAGGTTAGAAACTCTCCAGTAACTATTAATTGTTGCCCTTTCTGGATTAGCTAGATTCGTATTACAAAGTATCATTACCTATCACTTATGTTCAATATGATTTTGATTGTCATTAAAAGCCGGTTTTGGACCTATCACCAACTACGCCTCCTACAATCCTTTCCACCACAATATTTACAGAGATGCAATGGTCGTCAGCTTTATGGATACAAGCGCCAGTATGATCGCAGGAATGACCGTTTTTGCCACACTGGGATCAATAGCTCACACCTTGAAAAAACCTATTTCCGAAGTGATAGACGGTGGACCAGGCCTGATTTTTATAGCCTTTTCTGATGCTATCGCTGATTTTGCATATGTACCCCAACTACTCGCCGTACTCTTTTTTACCATGCTCCTCACACTTGCTGCAGGATCCGCTGTAGCCTGGCAGATGGCTGCCATTTCTGTGATTTGTGACAAGTTTCCCAAATTGTCGAGATTTTGGGTGACACTTTCGATGAGCGTTGCCGGATTTCTGGTATCTCTTATTTACGTAACGCCAGGAGGACAGTTTATGCAGACATTAGTAGACAATTTTGGGGGGAATGTCAATATCTACATTCTAGCTACTTTGGAATGTATTGGAATTGCATGGGCGTACGGAATTAACAACATTGTGGCGGACATCGAGTTTATGCTCAATAAAAAAGTGAGCTGGTTTTGGAGGATGTGTTGGTTTTTTATTATTCCTGTCCTGCTCACAGTTGTCATGATTTATTCACTAATAACGGGACAGAGACTTCGACATAATGGAGTACCATATCCGGACTCAGCCATCGTTTTTGGATGGATGCTTACCGCTTTTAGTGTTCTCTGTGTTCCAGGATTTGCCGTCTATGAGATGTATATTCGCCCTGGAACTTGGAAAGAGGTAATGTCTTCTCAACTATTTTATTTACTTTCTCCTCTAAGCTCATTGAAATTTAAAGTGCAAAAAACGTTTTGATTTACCCGTAGAGACTCCTGTCAGCACTAAAGCCAAATGAAGAATATGGCCCAAGGAATCCTTCTGATCGAGAAAGGTGGAAATTATTCAAGCGGGGCATACTTGCAAACGGAGGAGCTGGTCCAGACACTTACAAACTTCCGGATGGGGAAACTCCTTCAAACAACAACTTACCAGATTGGTTGACCTGTTGTAACGGCAGTATAATATTATGAAGTAATTTCGACTTTACCAGCACAATAGTAAAACCCGGGAACGGGTTGAACGGAAACGAAACGGTAAATAAATTTTGTGGTAGGGGGAGTTGGGAGTTGAGCTAAGGAAGTCATACAAATGTGCCATAGGTTAGGCACACTCACATTCCGAAAAGAATTATGCCATCCTTCAAAGAAAAAGTCATAACGGCATAATGTTGTTGGTCAAGTATTACGGATTATCAATGATAATTTATCATACTTTATGTAACGTGATAACGTGAACCTGACGACGAATAGTACAAGTAGCAAGTAATAGCGGTAATGTTTATGGGGTCACATTTCGACTTTTATGCGTAGCTTTCACTTTCCATTGTTGCATTATACTTTACAAAGTAAAAACAAAGTTTTAAAAGTTTTCGTCCAGTCCACCCACGACATAATCATCAAATCATCACACAGTCCAAACCAGGATTCGATTGGAACCGAAAATGAAAATAGTCTATTTACTACTTCTATCTATCGAAAGAAAGAAGATTTGGAGAGGATTTCGCAATCATGTGTCGTTGTTACTGTTTATTCAGTGATGATAATTATACAGCATGCATTCTCATTATCATTCTATGCATTACTTTTTATATCATTAAATCGGCCTATAGCTATCATTAAATTATCAAAAGATACGGGTTGATGGGGTGAATATATGACGAGGAAGCAGTAAAAATCCGAATCGAACCCGGCAGTAGTGAGTAGTAACATTAACA
>JAHZNB010000923.1:0-32389 GCA_027744295.1 Callyntrura guangdongensis | reverse complement strand
GCTCGTGCTTTATCATCAGGTTGGCCTGGAAGCTGACTAATTGTGACTGAGAAGTTTTTTATGTATCTCCCTCTCCATCTTTTTTGTACGTGTCTGTTTGTTGATATTCTTACACCATTTATTCTCTCTTACACAGCAATTCTCATAAGTAGAAAAACGGCGTAAAATATACCGTGAACTATACCGTATGAGCGCCACCACTTAAATATATGTACGGCAATCTTAGCATAAAACATGGCCCTGTCAAAGCAGCACTTTTGCTGACTTTTCTTGCGCAACGTCATAATAAACGTTGTCAAATTCAAAGCCAAAAAATAATACTTTTACTGGAGCATATAAACCATCATTTCCTATATACATAATACAATACACACACATAAGCTGGGCATGTATATATTTCCTGGCGATTGTTCTTTCTCTAAAAACTATAAGCTACCATGCCTAGTTGCTGATATCAGCGTATTTTCTTCTCAAACATGTATTTTCCTAAACACAATTTCACTTTTTCATCTGTGCTGCTGTATAACAAGTAATACACGGAACACAGGCCAAAAAACAAGAATCCTTTGCACACACATACACTCATCCTGGTGCCAACTAGACAAAAGTTGGTATAACACAACAACAGTAACAACAACAACAACAAGAAGCAAATGTGATCCGGATATGAATTCATAAGAGCTTGTCGTTGTAGTAGTGGTGATGGTAGCATTCAGCAACGTTACGTTTGTATAGAGGAATAGTGAAAGGAGATTAACATATCACCAAAACAGGTTACAGCTAACTTACAGCCCAACAAATTTCCCCGAGTCTTTTTGCCACCGGTTTTGTTGCTACTTGGTTGTTTGCCTGGTTTGGTGGTGGAGGAGAGGTGGTAGGATTGGATGTCACCCGCCATTGCCACTGTACACCGTGTCGTATATAATAATATTCTGCAGCAGTGCTTAACACGACTTCTCGGTAAAAATAGTGGCAGCATCCGAGGGAAAAGAAGAGAGCCGTTTATGTGTATGCTGAATAGAACTTAGTTGGTAGTACTCGGCTTGTCGTAACTCACATGACTCTGCGTCAGCAAAATTTTCTTCTATCTAATTGGTAATATTCTTTTTGCTTTCGCTTCATCCAACTTTTTTATACGTAAAGAGAGAGGGAGAGAAGAGGGAGAGAGAGTAACAACTACTTACAAACTAAATATGAGAAACGCAATAAGAAGTGTAGTGTGGCAGTAATAACTAAGTAGATTTAGTCCTCTTTTCTAACAGATCCTACTTAAAAAGTAGCAGTGAATAAAGTAGGAAAAAACTCTAAATAACTCAAGACAGTACAAAGTCTTAAATTAAGCTAATTTTACTACTACTCCGGCAACGACTACTACACTCTTCTGCTTCTGTTATACAATCTAAAGTTGGAAAATTTTATTTCCAATAAGAACACACTCTCTTAGAGAGAAAGCGAGAACACACCAACAGAGTGGGTAGTAGTGGGGGACCTCGACTTGAAAAGTTGAACGAGTTTTGAATAGTACATGTGTATTTATATAATATGTATGTAGTATTCACTGTGGTCGAGCGCGGTAAAATTTATTTATAGGTATAGGTATACGTATGAGTGTATGTGTGTAAAGGAAGGGACATGGCGAAAAATTTACACCACACACGTGTACATTTACATTATTACCAGAGGACAAGGCAACAATATATTACTATTATCATTACTATTATTATATTTATAATAAAAGTTCATGCGTATAGCTTTGTAAATTCTTCTCTCCATTTTCCACTTGTACGACTACTAACAAACGGCTATACATTTTTTTAAACATAAATATACAAGTTATCCAAATTTTACCCTTTCATTCTCCTTCACTTTCTCTCTCTCTCCTTCTATCTCGTCGTTGGGTAGCTGGTGACAAAAGGTAAATCAAAATCCCGCAAAGATGGAGAAAGGAAGGCGGAGCAGAGAGCGACTCTAGTTTTTCTTCAAAAAGTTGCCAACATCAGCACAACGTATATTTCTACATAGACTATTTTTACTTTCTCCTGCCCTTCTCTCAACCATATACCCTTTTTTTCTCCTCTTCATCGTGGTCTTATTTTCAATTTAGTAGAGCTATTCCCTTTTGGCAAACCGCAGCAAAAACCCATTCAACATAACAAAAGGGACAGAGAGAAAAAGAAAGACCAGAAAATGTACTAAAAATTCCAAAAGCAAAGCCAAAACTAATTCTACCCAGACAGAGCGGGAGAGAGAGAAAAAGATAGAAAATGTAAGGCACACACACGTACTAACAAACTCACAAGGCAGGTTGCCGAGCTATTACACAGCAACCAGTCATTCTTACTCAACACAGTCGTTCTTATAAATGTACATGTACATGCCACCGGTTCAATGAAAAATGTATGGACGCTTACATATCCACAGACACACATTGCATGTCCATTTTAACAACATTTCTATCTCCTTTAAAAATAATATGCCTTGTTCTTCTCCATATGCACACTTTTTGCAGTGAGGGGATAGCAGTGCTTGCAAGAAGGAGAGACAGTAAACACCAGTCATCTTTTTTCATTCAAGCTCAGCCATTCCGAAAAATGGATACTCCATTTTTTCATCGTATATTTTCCCCGCTTGCATTTTTTGGCTAGTTTACCTCAACTGGTTACCAATTTTTTTGAAAGAAAAAAAATCTTACCAACTCGGTATATGACTTGTACACCCAGTCATTTTCATACCTTTTCCGAAAATGTTTCCTGAGCACGACTACATTAGCCAAAAAACGTTGCTTGCTTGCACATATATATTTATAACAGACGTGTTTTGAATACTGGTGAGGGACTTTGTCAAAAATGAATGAAAACTGGGGAGCACACTGCAAACACATTCGTCGGCTGCCTGAGAGAGAGAGAGAGAAACACCTACATCATTGATAAGTAAAAGGATAAATGTATACACAACGGCATACACACACAAGCTTTCATACAGGGATAAAATGTTGATGTTATTTTTATGCCTGTCGACGAGATCAATGGTGTTCGAAGAAATGAAAGGTACCAGTCTTTCGCTAGAGAGAAACGTCGTTGTCATTTCAATACTTTTTTGCCAACTAGAGCATATAATATGGATGTATATTTTAAAGGCGTTCGTTTTTCTATTGCTTTTTTTTGTAGGGGTGGGAGGGAAAAAACGAGCATCATTTGGAGAGCAAAATAAAGTGAGTGAAAGAGTGGTCGTACGAGATATGCTTTTTCCTGTGATATCAATGAACAAAACACAGGCGGCGTGTATTGTGTATACGTCTTTTTGGAGAAAAATGAGGACAGGAAAAGTCGGCTTGATTGTCGTTTTGTCTTTTCATTTTGCAGACAAGCCATTTCTATTCACTTAACAATGGGCATTTAGGGAATTCTAAACAGGCACATCACATCACATATAGATGTGTGCCTGTTTATCATACAATATGCGAATATATATTGTTGTTTGGGAGCAGTTTAATATATAGCGCGCGGACATAATCATAATCAGGCGCTTTTTATAGACAGCAAAAGCAATAACAGAGAATATACGGATGTAAAAGTGAGAGATAGACACAGCAGAACGAAAAAACGCCAAACACCGATGTGTGCTGGTTTGGGAAACTTGATGGTTGACGCCGACGATGGCTTCATGACAATCTCTGTATCGCTTTAGTAAAAAAAATAGCAAAGTGGAGAAGAGAGAGTAACGCTTTGTGAGATGTGCTATTATTTGTGTAATGTTTTGTACAAGAGAGAGAGAGAGGTGCGGGGAAAAAGACTATTTTTCTTGCTCTGAGATTAAAAACGGCATGACTTGTCTGTATACTCGTCTTCGACATCCGCCCACTTGAGAAACATAAATGACAGGAGTAGCAAAGTCGGACGGAGAGAGAATTGAAAGCGTACGTAGGTACGTTCAAACAAACGTACAACAACAGGACCAGCAACACAAGTGGAAATAATATAATATTATGTACTAGTGCTGCTGGTAGTGGTAGGAATAGTTGTACTAGTGGTGGTGTGTGATGATGAGAGATATAACAAACGACAGGAATTGGGCTGCAACTTTAGTTAGGAAAAAGAGATGAGAAGACGGGATTTTTTTGGAGAGCTGTTGAAAGAAGAGGACTTGACAAATACGTGGGAAAAGAGGCTTCATTCAAGTTATCCGTGGGTGTGTGTGTGTATGTTCTCCCTCATTTTTACGTATCTATTTCGCATTATTATTATTACACGTTTTGTATTTTACGGCTTTACATACAACACCGTCCTTATAAGGCACAGATAAAGAAACTCTTAGATTTTTTTCTTACTATCGGCAAAGCTAAACAGTTAAAGATATAGATCGTGAAACGGGAATGTATGGAAACCTTGCTGTCGATTTTTCTAAAAATCCAGCAAAAAATAAGGCAATAACAAAGAACAGGCTATATATGTCTATATGATATTACCTTCGTCAGTTGCAAAGAAGTTGAGAGCGAAACATAGTACTCCGGATTTAACTATAACAAGTACACTGTTGTCGAAGTCGAAAGTAACTCCGATTACTTTAAATTGACATATACAGCGTTTCTCCCTAAAATATAATAAGCATTTTATACATGTCCTACAGAGCTCGGTCGTTTTTTATTGAAAGCTGTGAGCCGGTTCATAAAACCTTGTAGATTTGCCAAGGTTGTATCGCTGTCGACAATACAACATTATACACGATATTGGTAAATCGTTTCAGGTGTGTATGCTATTGACTACTTGATAGAGAATTCCTTCCTAATGATGAAACCCTCAGTACTATACTCATATCCTGCCTACACAGCAATTCCACTTGTTTGCCACGACACTATGGAAATGTTTGAAACTCAGAGAAAATAACGTATTCTCATTGGTAAGCCTCTTCAATTATTTAAGTCTCTTTCTCTGCCACTCTACACCACATGACAACAAGACAAGCTTATTTTTTATATGTACATCATTACTACCAAAGGTATCGGTATGAGCAGCACACGGGAAGAACACACTGGGTAACAAAGTAAAATGCTTATAATAAAAAAGTAACAAATGCTGGAAAAGAACGAGGAAGGATACCTACACAAGTGTAACTTATTTCTTTGGGATTCTCCTAAAGTAACAAAGTCTCCTAAACGAGCAAAATCGGAGGACAAAGTCATTGCAGTATTGTTAGGACAGAAAGAATATAATGGTATGAGAAAGGCAGCGGAGAGATGATCATTTTTGTGTGGTGAGAGCCTCCACAAGAAAATGTGCTGAATAAACAGGAATACTTGGTACTCCAACAGCAACTACGTACAAAAAAACAGGACAAGTATTTACGTACAGATTGCTATACCCTTTCAAAATTCGACCAAAGTACATTATTTGACGTATGTATGTACCAATGGCTCATATTACATAAAATATAATCCAGTTGGTTCCTCGTAAATCGGGTAACAACAAAGTCGTGGTGTGGTGATGTACTAGTAGCAGGAGTGTATATGGTGGGGCTGCTCGTCGTGGTACTGCTCTGGATACAAGTATTCTCCAAGTCCCCTTCTCCTTGTCTGTGTACTGGATCATTAAGCCAAATCATGGAGTGCGCCAACACACAACTCTTCTCAAGTGGAGACACACAATTCATAATTATTCCAGTCACAAGTCTACAAATTCTCTACACTTCCTTTCCTCCCACCAAACCAGTGTTACTCTCGGTCTCACTCAGTTCGTCTTTTCTCTTCTCTCTTCTCCTCCTCACCGTCGTCATATACTGAAGAGGTTCACTCTGCAGCAGTGTTTCTCATCATCAATGCCACCACGATTTTTCCCCTTTTTCTTCCGCACATCGCTATCATCATCATCATCCTCTGTGTGTACCCCCACCACTACAGCGTTTTCTTCCCACAAACATAAACTAACGGTAAAATTCCGTTAGCACGTTTGGTCATATCATTATGAGCTCAACGAAAACATGTATTATGCATGCCCGCATATTAAATGTGATTTACTTTGGTTGTTATTATAAAATGTATACATTTCTTATCGAATAATTTGTAGATATAGCTATATTCCACCTACTTTCCAAATATGTTCATTCGCACAAGCAGTTAAGTACAAATATCTGCATGCTTTGTGCGTTTTTCATGGAGAGTTTCTTGGTTTTTTATTACCCGTTATTTGCTCTCGTTATCAGGAGTCGGGTCAAGCTTTTTGTGAGAGTCATTAATCAACCATGCCTGTACATTGTGAGAGTAATAATTTCTGCCGGTACTAATCACAAATCTAATTAGGCAAAGAGATATGACTTATAGGCATTTCTGGAGTAAGCTTGTCTACAGGCTGGATGGTTGTATGGTTTATACATATCCACACTGAAAACTGTTTTTCACGCTGTCATACAGTTATAGAGAGACGCCAGGCGAGACTCGCAACTTTGTTATTTTTTGCTGTGTCATGCCTTTGGCTGTTTCACCGACTTACGTCGTGTCCCATGCCAAACTCTCTGATTTTCCGTTTTATCCGAAGTAATACAGCGTGTCGAGCGAGTATAGAAAAAGCCAAAAGTCATCTCACTCCTGACTATACGGCGCGAGGAGTGAAATCCGAGAGAGACAAAAACGGATGTAGTTGGAGACGTCTTAGGAAATAATTTTGGTAACATTAATTTCCATCCTTGCAAATNTTGGTAACATTAATTTCCATCCTTGCAAATGCTAGTTCTGTTTTTTCTCTCTTCATTTCATTAAGCGATGCATGGTTACTCACCCCTGTCCCTAATATATGGTAGGTATAAGACATATTGGCATCATGAGTTATGTAATGCATGTATTCCAGTTGTGTGTATACATATTTTTCTCACATTAATAATGCACTGGGTGCCGCGGCGGTACTAACGACTTCTGCCCCATTTACTCCCTCCATTTCCACTCAATTCCTGTTCGAAGGATTATGCAAGGTTGTTATTTACTTTGCTGACATTTACCAATCTTATCTCAACACTAATGGAGTCGTGAATGCCTATTTCCTGGATGAAAGCCCCAGTGCAATTTATTCATTTATTATTACCTAAAATATGCATTAACTTAAAAGTATGCACACATGGTGAACGTGACGTGTTTTAGCTCACTCACACAGTCGTCTTTATTATTTTCATCTTCGTCACCACTTAACGTAGCGACTATTGACTTGCAGTCACAGGAAGCAAAATGGACAGGAAATAGAATTTTCAGCGGTTTTGTGCGTAAAAGGGGTGGATATACTTTCCAAATTATTTTGTCCGGTCCAACGACTTGTTATGGCTCCCTTGCACCTTCACATATACGTTGGCTGTGTGTAGTGTCTACCCAAATTGAAAAATAATTACATTTCCTCTTACATTTTTTATCTCTGGACTCTAGACATGGAAGGGCACGTCATGGTACCCTTGGTCTGTTTTGATACAATTTTACAACACAGCAAAAAATGAAACTGCAAATTAAAGCCATACATACATGTATATTTCCTCTCAGCAAAAAAATGCCGTGAAATTATAAATGACATTTTTACAAAGTGCTTAAATAATACACAAAACTGCGCATGCTATGCTGTCACAGCAAAAAAAATTACACAATGTGTCGCGTGTTTGTGTTCCGGCACTCTTGACAAAAAAGAAGAAAAGTATCTCCTCCCTTCATCTCCTTTTTTCTTTCTTTTTTCTTCCATTCATTCCTCCCAACAATGTGTACACTATTATAAAAAATGGCAGCAGGAAAACAAGAGAGACTCGAACAAACTCCACATCACACACGGATTGTATAATAATACACTATATAACAGCAATGGGCTGATTTTTATTAGCACCGGAACAGTCTGCTCATACAACTATTCTGCTTTTGAGAAGCTCACTTCCGACATCCTAAATTGCCATCAAAACACAACCTCCATGAGTACTTCTTGCAGCATTACTACAAGCATTCTTATATAGACCTATCGTTACTCCTCTCTCCGGCAATATACTGTGAGATATAAATAGCGACACGCGTTGTATAGGTATTTCTACGAAAAAGTGTGCAGGCTTTACTCAAGGCATAAAGCCCACAGTCACTATAAATGCATGTACAAGTGGTAATAATAATACGCGACCGCTCTCCTCCTTCCGCCTCTTCACCATACCACCATCATCATCATCACAGCTACATTTTATACTCTATAACCTTTATTCTCTTTACTTTTGAGTCTCTTCAATAAAATGAGACGTACCGAGAGAAGCTGAGAGGCTTCATCAGAACATCGGCCTTTAATATATGTCAGATACTGTAGACAACTGCTGCTGCCATGCCACACACACACACACATACACACCATCACGACTCACTTCTCCTTGTTCAATATAACATGACTGAAAACTGGGAATACTGTGAGAGTGTGTGTTACCATTCCTGTTCGGAATAAAGAAGCAGCGTACATTTTTTTAGATATTGGGCATTGGGGAAAAGCCCCATGAAGGGCTATACCAAATGGGCGTACAGGGACTCACTTTTACTACAGTCACTTTTCTTTCTCTCACTTTCACTCTCCAAAGGGAACAAATGACCGTATAGTTCTCACAGTCAGCATCCTATTACGATCAACGGGCACGTTGCAGAAACGACGACAGAGAAGAGTGAATAATATAAAATATATACCCAAAATTATACGCTTTTGTCTGTATCTCTATGCACCAAGCTTTCTATCTATTTGAGCGATAGCAGAGAGAGACATGTATGCTGTATTTAAACACAAAAAGGAGATGAGCAGCAATGCTGCGTGAAATACAGAAAACCTATTGAACGCGGTGCATTTTGCCACTTCTCTCGTTTTTTTTGGACAAGTATTGTTGCAGAGTGGAAAAAGAAGCGGTACAAAAAAGCTCTCACATGATATAACTCTGTTACACGTAGTTTTACTTTTAGTAACATTTTACTACAACTGTGGATGCAGCAGTAAAGTTGCCTTCATGACAACTTGTTCCCCTCCCCACATTATACAACCCAACGTCCTCAAGAAAAACCGCACTTTTCCTCCTCCGCCCTTATTTCAAAACCCCTGGCAGTATACTAGATTCATCGTGGACTCTGTATATACCATGTAAACTCTTCATGTCTTAATATATTATTACTATTATTATTATTACTAACCACTTTCTACCCAGGGATACGACGACGACACGACGAATGTACAAGTATTCATAATCAAAAACGTGCCGTTCGTCTCCAGCAAGTCAAAAAAGAGACGACTAAGCTGGATCTCTGCTTTGGGAGTCAGCATAGGCCTGCCTGGTTTTGGGGGAGAATCAAGAGTAAAAAAGATAAATGCAAAGTCGTGTATATATGCGGGAATTGCAAAAGTTGAGTTGCGGTTAACGGGTTGTCTCTCACAAAAACTAATGTATCTCTCTCACTAGGAAAGCGGCAGATACAAAATGTACATTCATTTTGTTCATCATTTCTCTCTCTCTCCTTTCTCTCTCATTTTCGTCGTGTAGGTGTACCATCCTCTTGTTCCAATAGATTAACGTTTTGTACTAATAATAATCAACAGAATATGCCAAACATAAATTCCAATTCATTTGAGAAACATAACATTTATCTTTGTGCAAACACAAAAAGGTAAGTGAGTGTGTGTGTCTGTCTGTTATTGTGTTTTGTATTGTGTTGCATGTTTATGTGTCTCTGTCCTACCTCCAGTGTAAATCCCTCTGTTCACGTCTGATTTACACCCCCGAGAGCTCAGTAGGGAAATGGGAATCATATTCATTACTTTCATAGGAAGCGACTCGCTTTGAATTTTAAATCTTGCCATTCAATCCCTCCCGATCCCCAATTCTCTCTCTCTTTCTCTCCAGCGCTCTTGTCTTTCTCACATATCAACGTGTAGGCAATCATTAGTGAACAGCGCGCGGTGGTGAAGAGGGAGGCGTTAAAAAACTCCGATAATGTTATTGCCGTCATTGTTTTCCCCTAGTATTTGTTTTCAGCTTACCTGCTTTTATGTTTCATGTAGGTCTCTTCTATTGTTTACCGACAAACTATAAAAATAGTCAACAATTATGGCCGCAGTAGTAGATCACACAGGAAACATTTCCTTTGATCCAAGACTTCTAATAACTATTAATATTAGTAATTAGCTGGTGTATACCTTATTATTAGTATACTCAAAGGCCCGTAAAAATAAAGCCTGGCAAGCTGCACCAAAGGAACGTACGCTATTAGGCTACTTTGTAATTTCCCTTTAAATATTATAACTACAGGCGCAAAACACGCATTTAAAATAAAATTCCCGATGAAATAAAAAAATTGCTTTTGCCTAACGACGCACAGGTGGACGGTTTACTCAGATATGTGTTTATATACACCTATGATGTTGGCATCAAAAGTGTAAGTGTGCATGCTCGACCCCAACAGATCTCCCTCTCGCTTTTTCCTTGCAACATTTTTTAGTGTTCGCCCAATTACTTTTTTATTTCATTTCCCTTATTCGCGTACAAACTAACATTAAAATGTAGAGAGCAGAAGTGAGGGCATTGAATGTGTGTGACTACAACATATTTAGGTAGTTATATGACTGAGAACATTACTTAATCTTTCATCTGCATAAATGCCTCTCTTTTCTCTCTCCCTCTCTCTCTCTCTCGTTCCCTTTTATTTTGTTGTGTTGTCCTTGTCTGATACAATCTCCTTTGTATTTCTGAGAGAAAAGTTGCGTGTTTGATCAAAAAGGCTTTCGTTTATCCTCTCGCATATCAATGATTAAAATCATTCACGCCATGCCAGGCGGTGGAGCATAAACAAATGTGATATTTTCCAAAACAGTCTACCCGAACAGCAGGGTTAGACATGCTGTCAGCAGTGAGCACAGGTAAAATGTTGCACATGCCAGAGGGAACAAGTCGTCTCTTTATGTTTTTCCTGTTTTCAAATCGTATTTGCTACCACCACCACCAACGTGTCCCTACTAGAGTACCGTATGTTTCTCTGCCACCATCAGCATCACCCCGAAACGTTGTACAGTTTTTACCTTGTGTTAAGTCAAACATATCGTCTCTCATAGGTGGCTAATCACTTACACTATCAACGACAGAAACACATACATTAGTTATAAAAATGTTTTTATATGACGGGGCGACTACCATATTCGTTCTGCAATCAAAACTTGTTCTGAAATGGTAACCTTCATGCGGCCGTTACCCCCTTTATAATTTCTTGCCCAGGGTCACAAAATATCCTATCAAATAACACCAACAGAATTGGTAATAACATCAACCAGTCTCAATAATATTACGTCTCCTCTCTCCCTCTCTCGCTCTATATATCCGCCAACAAGAATTCCAGAAGAAAGAGACAAACTGTTTACTTTTTATATGCGGTCAAAACTTATTTCCGAGAACTCAAATATCTATAACTACTTCTTCCATCAACAAACGACACACAAAAACTGCTTCTTTTCTACAACCACTACAACTACTTCTCCTTCGTTGTCTTTTTTGTAGTATCCAACCTTTCAAATTTCTTTTGATATATTATTGTATTTATTACTAGAAGTCCATTCAAGTCTTTGTATAAAATAATCCGTGATGTATTATATAGTACTACGCGCCATTTCTCTCCCTGATGTATGGGGGTAGGTAGCTGGTAGGTGTGTATATTTACTATACGCTTGAGTGTGTGTGTGCAGGAAGAAATCATAAAAACAACCAATGTTTTCACAAGGAAATGAAGGAACACGGCTATTAAATGTTTTGGAACAGACTGACTTTGATATATGGACGGATCATGTTAATCAATAAAGGCAAGGTGTAAGGGCGCTACTATAATAAAATCGTATATACTTCCCATTTCCACGAAAGGGAAACTATACTCAAAGAAAGAGTGAAAAGAAGAGAGAAAAATCGAAAATGCAGAGGGGAAGTACGGGGAATGCATGCATGAGTGAGAGAGTTTCTCACTATCTGGTGGAGTACCGTGTACACATGCCCATATAACGTATACATTATGCACACAAAGGTATGCACATTATAACGCAATATGGTGGTGCAACGGTGTAGTGTGAACACGAAACAAACAAGTCACTGGCATTATTAACGTGTCGGTCGACTGAGAAAGGTAGGGAGAGAGAGAGAAAAAAGAGCAAAAGGGGAGAAATGAAGGACTAATAAGAAGCGACTTGCAGAACACAATCTACGTATTTGTGTGTGTACTACATTAACTTTATGCTCTCCGCATTTTCACTTTTTTCACCGTATTTTTCTCTAACTTTCAACAAAAACACATTTGTACAAACAAACATTTTTATAGATACCCACACAAACCAGCACAAATAATATACATAGATATTGTACAAGATTACTACACGCTGTTAGTCTATGTATCTATTATTATTATTGTTATTATTATCATCAAAGTAAGGCCTTTTTACAGGAAAATCTTTTACCTAATAATATTAATAACAGTAATGGCTTTTTGTTTGAGTCTCTCTACTTCTACGTTTTATTATTAGAGCTGAAGTATTTTTTGTTTCGTCATGCCGTGATACATACGCATTTATATAAGCGCAATGAAATATTTTTTTTTCTATTTGGAATATATGCTTTATACCTTTTGTCTTTTGTCGTCAATCGAGAACTCTACAACCTTTTACCCATGAACTCGTACTCTACTTTACCAAACCAAAAAAAACCAATTTCATTCCAGAAGATAGCGAAAAACGAAAAACTTTTCTAGTTTTTCTACTTTGTGCATTGTTGACTCTTACATTTTATTCGGCTCGACATTGGAATCGAGTGTTGTTAGGTACTCTGGGTACAAAGGACCCAATACCCCAAACACGCATATACACCCACAGAAAAATAAGTTGAGGTTCTAATTCTGCATAAACCTTGAGCATCTTGAGAACGATCCAATGAACAGTAAAAACAGCCGTCGTACAGTATGTGTACATATATTTGTTGACGATGATGATATACTTCGGTGACTTTGAGCTTCTGCTTGGTATTGAATGAATGATTTCTTTCCCTTTTTCTCTCTCCACTTTCGCTGCTGGGCGTTCCACTGCCAGTACCAGTGGTGCATGTGCAACATAATTCGTTTATTCACTCACGTCAAACCATTTTCTCTTTTTTCTAGTATTTTATGTTATAATATGCACGCTATATAGGTCTACGTGACATTATTCCCAGTTTTTACTTATAATAATAATATATTATGCTATACATGTATTGTGTATGCCTTTAAGCAGTTTAGAATATCTCGACTCTTTCCATTCATTTCATATCTCTGTTACTGCTACCACACAACTGTTCATTCCTGTTTACTGCCTGGAAGTCCTTGCTACTGACACATGCCATTGCGTGTGAAATTCTTATCAAAGAGACCGACTCAAAGGGAGAAAAAAATACGACGCAGTTACAGATGATTGTACCTTGTACCCATACAAAGAACCGTGTACACATTTAACTATGACTGCTGCTGCCACTATACTCACTTCTTTGCAAGGGAAATCTCCCAACCGAAAGTCAGTTGCAGAAGAAAAGAAACAAGTGCAGCGGAAAAGGTTACGCACCCACGCTGCTACAACATACCTCCATACCTGACTGTCTTTCTTGTACATATTTATGTTTAGGTTCATTGTCATTGATGGCTAAAAAGGTTTTATCATCATCCTCGGCACTGATAAATAGCCTGGCTACTGTAGAAGCAGCGTCGTGAAAGTTTGCTACGAAATATATGAAATATAGTAATTGCTACTGTATACGTATTTTGGAGAAAAAAATGGAGGCATCTTTATTTTATCAATTCTTGTTTGAACGCGGCGATGATAACAGGTTCTGTTTCCGGTGGATCTGTCTGACAGCTGCATGTAAGGAATGTACTCTTAATCTGTATAAGTAATACCTACGTGCGAATAGGTTGTGTGTTGGTATGTGTTTTGGAGAAAGTGTATTGCCTGTCAAAACATGTCTACGGACGGCTTTCCTCTATCGGCACAAAAAATGCATATATCTCTTTGGTGCAAGACCCGGGTACAAAGATATTGAGTGGGCTGAGTGAAAATGGCACGACACTGCTGTTGGTTTTTGTAGGCGATATATTTTGGTCTGGCTGCTGTTAAGGAATTGGTTGAGTGTGTTTTACTTTGTTAGCAACTGCAATGTTCTGCTCTGATACTGACTGTACTCGGGGCGACGACGGCGGCACCACCACTCTCCTTATTGCCACCCTGCCACCGCTGTTGCTACAAAAGCAAACAGGCAGGAGGAGAGAGAGAGGCCTATTACTATAATGACATCGCACAAAGAAGTCCATTTGCTATTAATTGATGATGATGAAAACCGATACGGCAACATCCATTAACAAGTATGGCACGTAATGTACGAGGCTTCATCCTGAGGTTGGCAGCACAGTGTGTTCTGACACCCAGCGGAATATTTCAATATTTCATAGGATATATGATGATAGAAGGACGCAAGTGGAAAAAATGAGCAGCCAAAGCCAACACAACACCAGAGAGTCGACCAACACACACACCACCAACAACATCATCATCAATGTAGTAATAAGCTTGTAAAACGTACATGTACGGACGCGGACCTACCTACAAGACACATTTTGCTTTTTATCCTTCAACCCTTTTACAACTCTCTCACTCTCTCTTTCCCTCTCTCTACGTCGGCGACCGATCCGGCTACTAATGTGAGAATAACATACAACCATGAAAATTGCGATCATAATCATGAATCATGAAATGGAAGTATATCTTATTAAAAGAGTCCTGGTTTGAGAGAGAGAGAAAAGGGAGATAGAAAACCCGTAGAAAATAAACCCTTGTATATTTCGTACCCGTCGTGTGTCCTAAACCATGTGTACATATCACGAACTAGCAGCATTTTAGTATATTGCTAACTTGATGTGATGATCACGGACATTTTTTCCCAACGTACGTTCGTACATGTAGATATACATAAAATGGTAGCTCCTTGAACAAAATAAAAAATCTAGCATAGAACTAGATGAAAGCCAAATATTATTGATAGATGGTTTTGCTTCGAGGCAGTTCGGAGACACAAAATACAATAACATTTCAATACGCCCACAATGATGGCATTATATCAATGGGAAAGCAAGAGTGGGAGCGAAAAAGAGAGAGAAAAAAATCGAGTCAGAAAGAGGAAACGAGAAAAATGGTCGTGTGTTTCCTTTTCTCGTCATCGCAATGTTGTAGCAATAAAAACAAAAGACTGTCGTACTCCAAGCACGTACGTATACAGTGAACATTTGTAGTGAAGTGGTAGGAACAAAAAAATCTTTATACAGCAATCTAGTGAAAAGCAAAAAAATGAATTGTTTTGTTTGTTACTGCGTTTTCAATTTTCGCGACTTCTTAAAAGAAAACACGAACAATGTATAAGTTATTTGGTATATTATATTAGGACAAGGATATATGTAATAATACTACCAGCCCTGAAAACTCGAGATACCTATCTTTGTAAATAACAATGGTAATAATAACTTATGAGTGTGATTATAACGCTTTTCTCCTGATAAATAACCACGTATGAGATACGACTTTCTCCTTAATAATAGGTACATTTGTTGACCATAAGTGAAAAAGTTTCCTTGATCTTAGGAATGTAACCCGTTGCGAAACTATGTGCTATGACCATGGCCTGGAAAGTTTGCAGGCGGTCTGGGGTATGCAGAAAATTCGCCACTGAAAATTTATAGCACTGCTTGGCTAGTTCAGGGAGCAGCTGGGTAGACGTTGTAGACACACACACACAAGCTGTTATTAATATTGTAAACGGTATAAGAGAATAAATGCGAGGACAAAACGGGTATTATTTCATGCAATAACTCAAGGAGGTTCCACCTTCTCTGGATAACTACTCGTACAACTAGGCTAGTAATATCACCGGTGGTCGTGCAAGTGGGTGGATCCTTTCCTAAAAAGAAATGCTAATTGCTTCTTTATAAAAGGCTCTTAGTTCTGTACAAACATGGAAGTACTCCCAAAGGACGATGGAGTGTACCTCTGAAAATGAAGGACTTCTTCAGATGTTCCTAACGTTTTGACATTACACACAAACTTAACTTACTGTCCAAATTGTACAGATTGTTGAAGAGAGTTAAAGAAAAGGGTTTTTTGGATACACGGCATCAACATCAACTATAGTGGCATGCATGTGTGCTCGGAATTTTGCTAGCTGTAAAAACACAAGGAACGAACGAACTACAAAGAGAAAACGCACCTTGTTTGGATTATATAAACCAAAAAATATATGGATGTATGTATTTTATACATTTATTTTGTTAGTAGGGATATGTATAAAAGGGAAACGAAGTCAATTTAATTATATGCAATATACCTTCGCGTCAGGCGAAAGAGCGAGAACCCTTTTCCAATGAATTTAAATGATGATAGGCACCTATACATACATGTAGACATATGTATACGTAGAGAGCAGTGAAAATATTTCTACACACCACTGTTGACTGTATATACATGTTTGCTTTCATGCATGATGCATGTTCAGGAAACACTTTTCAAAAACGACGCGTAGTTATACTTCTAACTTCAACATGTTAAGATAAGGGTTTTACAAAAAAAAATGAAGACGTGGACTAATACTACAAAAACCAGATGTACTCGGCCAAAATCTAACAAAGAGAGAAAGCGAGAGAGAACATTCCTGTTCTCTGCCATCTTTCTTCTTGAGCAAACATTTGTGCGAGCTTCGTCAAGCAGCTTATGGCTTAAGGTAACATGATTTGTGTCCTTTCTGACTCGTGTCAGCTCACAAATGTAAGTGCGCGCGGCGTCACCATCATTGTCGTAAATATATTGGCTATGTGTGTTTGTACAAATAGGTAAAAAGTATATAAATCTTTTATATATACTCGAGCAAAAGCATGTACAGATAAAAACTCGTATTTTGCTACACAGCTGCTTATTTGATCCTTATAATATATCATTACATTACAGAAAGGGTGTGTGTGAGTACGCCGCCTACCTGACTCTGACAATTTTCGAATGAGAGCAAAGCCAAATGCAATGGAAGTAAGAAACAGCACAGAACCAGTGATGGTAGTGCAACCACACACACACACACACACACACACACAGAACGAAGCCTTAATACGCGTAGTCGTTGTAAAGATCGGGTTCACATTACCAGAAAGAGAGTGTGAGAGAGAGATGAATTCCAGGGAAAAGCGCGAGCACAATGAGACACATTCAACTTACAACTTACTTTTCCTCTTCTCAGATATACAAGCCTGGGTTGTCGTTTTCTCTCTCGCTGTTTATCTGTATGTTCGTGTACGTAACAGGAGTACGTGTGTGTGTACATGAAGAGGAGACAGCAGCAACAGTAGCTAAAGCTTCCCAGCCTTTAAGTCTGACAAGAGCATGAGGGAGTTGTGAAACAAAACGGCTTTTGCATAATTCACAGATTTCGGAGAGTCATGAGGCAAGAGGAAGCAATCAATCTTCATAAATCACAGGATAGGGACTAGCAGTGAAATGTGTGTGACTTTCTCCCACTTTCTCTAATAAGATTCACTCCGTTTACTAATGCAATGCATTTATACACAGTTATTCAAAACAGGTCGATGCAAGTGAGCAGTGTTTAGGCAAGGGGAGATTTCCGTACAGTTTTTGTGAGGTGATATGTATAATATGTAATGCGACAACGTGAGACCCATTTCTATTGTAGTAAAAGCTCAAGCTCAAAAACCATACACAAACTAAACTTTAATTCTTTTGAATGCATGTACACGTCATATATACGTATTGTTTTGTATGTACACACTTGGCGGTTAACAGGGTTTCGTTGTGCATGTACATATCCGTAGTATAAAAAAGGATGAAAATAAATACTCTCTTGGCTTGGTTTAACCATAAGCTCAAAGATTGAGCTTGATCATTTCTTTTTCTCCAAATCTTTAGCGCCATAGCGCCACCACCACACACACAGAGAAAATGCTCCGGAACTCTTTACAAAGGGGTCAGAAAAAAATTACATCGCGCGCTAAATAAATACATTAGTTAATGGATGTTGGCTAAACCTGTTACCCTTTCAAATCAACGTCATGTTCTAAATAACACGTCCATTATTTCCATGTATGTACCTTTTACTTTAAAATGTGTGTGTGTGTGTACAGAGGGAAGGGAATACACAAAACAAAACTACTTTTACCGAAATGACGTGTAAGCTATCGCGATGTTGGCATACATGTGCACCTACTCTTTACCTGCTATTAAAAACAGGATGTATACGAATGATGGATCTTAATCAGAATATATTAATGCATCCATTAGTTGACCGACCTCTTCATACCGTTATGTGGGCAGAGACTGCGCCCATCTTGAAAAAAAAATGCCATACAAATATTTTTATTATTTGGGACTGAAGCAAATGATGCATTAAAAACAGTTGTAGAGAAGGTACACACACAACTTAACTGGCTTCATTGCTGCAAAATCCATAATAATCATCATCATCACCCTTACGTTTCTTTGATCTACAAATAGTAAACTACGGATTTCATTTAAGAAACTGTTTGTACATCTATTTTTCCCGTGACTATATGTTAAAGCGCTTGTTTACTTTTCCAATGGTTCCTGATCATTTAAGCTTGTCACAATCTTTCACAATTACGAATACCTAGTGGGAGAAAATCCCCTGTAGGTAAAAAAAATCTTGCCAGTCCAACAAAGATACGAAAAGTATCACAAATCAGCGTGCAGATTTGTAGGTGTACCCTGTTGAGTTATGATGATGATAGAGTTTTGCGTGTGCTCTCTTGTTTAAGGGTATAATGTATCTACCTACTTGTCTATACAAAAGTACCTTAAGTAATCCCTTTGTCTAAGCATCACACAGCCTGCTGTTGCCCCACACGAAACTAGCAAGAAAGAACGACAGCAACTGTTTAACTTTCACATGATGATTTAATCGATGCAGTGCAAATTACCTACAAAATACTACAATCTCTGCGCATTATCGTCATCTGTCCTTTCCGAAACGGAAAAAAGCACACAAAGCAAGTTTTATAGTTATAAACTATGCCCATGTATGCATAAACTTGTAACGGATCCTTAGCTGTTACTCTTCTCCATCCCTGCCCCACCTGCTGTCTTTCTCACAAAAAGTTGAAGCAGGAAAACTGCCCAAACTATAAATGAAAACCAGGGTCGACGAGGAATACATACAATGCATAGAGACACTTAAGAGGAAAACTCTTATTTTTATACATATTAAATGTACATTTGTACACATATCGCATCACAGTCAGCGTTCTTTTAATAGGGCCAAATGTTCCCATGATAAGAAAAGATTAAAGCATGGAGGAAGAAACAACAGCAGTCATGCATGCATGTACAAAAGACCTTCATTTCCTCCCTTCGATCTCTCTATATACGAGGCTGATGACGACGATGACGATGATGATGATGATGAGACAAACAAACGACTACTACTTCTCTCTGCAGTCCTAGTGCTACTTTAGTAGTATAATAGGAAAGTGGAAGAAAAGAGAGGCATGGAAGTAGACCTGAAGAAAAATTAAATCCTAATTAGGAGTGAAGTACTTCAGAAACAGGTCTTCCCTTCCGTTCCAGCTCGCTAACCAGGCTTCCATTTACATTACTATCATCATGAGCATTCTCGTTGTCCTCAATCCATCTCTATCTACCCGCACCAGAGCAGCAGTTGTTGTACACCAGTCAACATACCACCGCCATCACTAGTTTCTCAGCAAATAGGAGAAAGTTCCATTACACCCCATATATTCGGCCATCCAAACCCACACTTGTGAAAGGATCAGTGACGACAAAAATAGATATCGCAGTCTTATTGTAGCACTTACACGTATAATGTATATAGATAAACTGCTTTTCTATGTATAAATAGGCAGATCTAACCACCCCGATGAACGGAAAAGAGCAAAGTGTTGTGACTTTGTTAATCAGTTATAATAATACGACCTCTCAATTTTCACTCGCTTTCTCTTGCAATATATCTTGTTTGTTGGGGACAGAGGTAGTTACCTACGGCAAAGTTGTTGTTGGTGCTGATGATGATGCCACTCTCAACCCTCGACTATCTTTTCCACTATGCCATGATCCTAGTTAAGTTTTTCTTCCTCTTTTCTATTTTAATTCATATTCTGATGATAACACAATACGAGTGCTTTCTCTGACCGTATCTCTCAGTGTGCGTGGTAGTGGCAGAGACACATCAACAGCACTCTTGATTGATATTCATGCGGGAGAGACGGATTACATCGTATATAAAAAGGAAGCTGGTTTAATAATGTTTGTGTATATACATGCAAAGAGAAGAGAACAATGACTGTCCTCTGTGTCTGAAAAGCGTACAAAAGAACAAGTTCATAGGAAGCGTAAATACTTTGCACATTTCCCTGTCGACATGCAAACTGTGAAAGCGACTTAAGCTGAAACAGGGGAAGAGAGAAAAGAAAGAAAATGTATGTGCCCGCGTCGTCGTGTGTATATGGGCATATTATAAACACCGACGTGCTTACACGTCCTTAACGTGAAGTTATGCCGGGAAGGAGAAAACACTAAGATGGCTCGCAGTATATGAGTTTTTATAGGACGTGCCATCATAATGATCATCGTTCCACTTGCCCTTTTCCACCAGCCAGTCATCAATATTCTCACATTTAAAGCATCAAAGTTTAAGCCTACAGGCCGTTTGTGTGAGAAACTGAAAAAGAGAGAAAAGGAACGAGCTACTCATCTGTTCTATCTGACTCGTCCTCTTTTCTTTTTCTTCACTTTTCTGATCTTCTCACAAATTGGTGGTGGAGAGAATTATACACCACCACCGTCACTGCAGTTCCGTCGCTTATGTCGTTTTCCACGTTATATAGATATATACATATTTTCTTTCTCTTCCACTCATTTCATTCCTTTTCTTCAAATAATACAACTTCTTCCAAATGAGCAAAAACCTTCTAATACCAACATGGTAGGACCTACTACAAAAACGACTTTAACAGTGAGAAAGTGAAAAACAGCATCGTTGTGATCACCATCATGGTCGTCATCATCATCAGCATGCATGTGAGTAAAATAGAGTGAGCGAACAAGCGAGGTTTGCTGGAAAGTAAACGACGAATCCAAACAGCATAAACCCGTCAAGTTTTTCTCTGTATGGATGAGCAAAGCTAAAAAGAAGATGTACAATTTTAGATGAATGACTTTATGCTCTACCAATGAATCTATATGTTTCTCCACACATACACAGATATACATTTTCCAGAACTCTATCGTCGGACAAATTTACTCTATAATTTCTTCTTTTGGAGATACACTGCTACATTTCCACGTCCTAAAAGCAACTCGTCTTTTTTTAGCAAAAGCCATAGTAAAACAAGAGAGCTTCTTTCTCTTCTCTCTTGAAAAACGAAAGAGGAAAGCATTTTCTCAAGAACAGTTTCCTAATCGTTTTTCCATACATTATTATGCTATGGAGCTTTTCTCCTATTGCCCTCTCCCACCCTTCTTCTCTTGTCATTTCTTCACACCACGCGAGTACACAGATATCAATCCAACCGTACAACAACGCTATTATAACTCTGCTTTGGTCTCTGCCTAAACCCCACCGACGATATACCAATCTGTAAACCTCGTGGTACTACATATATACCTACACACATAGTATACTTATAACATTACCCTGCATTGTGCCGAGACCTGGAAGCAATATTCACGGATTGGAAAAGAATAATGGGATGCAATCCTACAATGACTACCAATACGACCGCTATGAATCCTCCTTCTATTTCCATCTCTTCATGTCAATATCGATTTGTCGTCGACTTTCAACAAACTATCGTCATATCATCAGGATCACGATCAACTATTGAACAACAGCTCACACAATTGTAACTATTAAATGTGTAACTACTACTACTACTACTACTACTACTACTACTACACGAGTACAGTAGGTGTGTGTATACCTATCTATACCATCACAAGCAGTCGAGACGTCCTGTATGCAAAGATATGCCTATTATTATTATTATTCGTATTACTTCTTTGTCATCATCTTGTTTTGCGTAGAGAAAAGCGCCTTTCCAATTTCACTCTGCTTTCTTGTGTACCTACCCAACCATATAACAACTTGCGTAAGCGTACCGCTGGCATAATACGTAAAATGTGTCTACGAAAAAAGACAAGAAACTAGCGAAACTTCAAAGTAATAGTAATAATAATAATGAAGGTAGTGCACACTTCCTTGTTACAACTACTATCATCATCATATATGGGGTTATACGATGTTTTATAAGGTTATTATAATGGCTTACGGTATGCATGCACATACAGACAAGGAGAGAGAAAACATGTCTACAAAAGTTGACTTTTCCAAGGTTTCCCAGTCCAAGTACAGAGCCTAGAGTCATTGCCGTGTTTTCGTAATACTGCTTTTCTCCTGCTGACATTACACTTAGCTACAAAATACTAATACCCTCGGTTGCTTCGCGGATTATTCATATTCGTGCCAAGTCAAACAGTTAATACAAGTGTATTTTGTATTTTGCGTTGGTTGTTGTTAATCCGACAGTCCATACGCAAGAGCATATATACAATATCCACCTTGTAGACAGGCCGACGACAGTCAACCTTCTCCAAATAATCTTTTTTTTTCGCTGTCGAGAACGAATAAGAGCAGGGCTACTTTTAATATCAAAGTAGGAGTAGTCGCAACAAAAACCAACTAAAAGCCATTAGGGTTCGACCTTTTCTTGCTACTTAAATCATATACTCTCTCTCTCGCTTTCTCTCTCACTCTGCTTACTTTTTTCTCAAAGGGCGTGTGTGTACACAAGAATAAGAGAGCTAAAAGTACTTTCATGTCCTTATAGACTACACGTATCAGACATTTTAGTAGAAAGGTACTTGACTTTTCTCTGTTTCTCCTGCTTTGCATCATTGTTAAAAGTGAAAATGGCCTAAAATGTCTGGCAGTTATTCTTTTTGTTGGGTAAATACGAACTACCCAGATAGTCCAGATCGTAATATTCCCGATCCTGGGAGTAGCGCGGGTATGTAACAAAAATGAAGATGGGCTATAAATAACTACTACAAATGTTGTCAGGCTCTTTGGTTGTCGACAGAAGGGAGATCTGGGATGTGTTTTTGTACGAGGAACTCAATCCAAACATGCACACTACGAGAAAGAGAACACACACAAAATCCATGAATGAAATGTCCACCTAAAGCTATCATCTTATCATCAACAAGAGTCCACTTTTCATTCGGATCGGCAAAAAAACTTTTTCATTTCACCAGAGATATTCAGTACAGGTATATAAGAGACACACGGATATCTCCTTTGATAGAGACACACAAGTTCGTATTTCCCCATTCAGAATAGGATTTCTACTTTTACTCGCCGGCCCTAAATTTATATCAAGTTTCGCTAAAACCCTTGAAAATATTCATTTTCTACTTCACCATTCCTTCTCTGTCTTTTTACTTTTCAGCGAAATCAACTCTCGCCATCACGGGAAAAAGTCAAAAGTCGCACAAAATACGGGCAACTGATACCGTATGGTGAAGTGGCCAAAAAGTTTCATTATCCCACACCACCGTGGTGTACAAGTACATTTTATGCTCCCTATAAAAAATGTACAAGAAGCATTTGTGTGTATTATCCCATCGAAAAACCGCTAATACCGAACAAAAAACCTCATATATGAACCATCCACCACTTATAGATTGAGAGCTTTTGAACAATTTTCTTTTTTTCTTTGGGAAATTTTTTTAAGCAGCTCACTTGCTTTCTTTGCCTATTTTATAAGAGAAACGAAGACGAGAAAGCCTCAGGAGAAGTGGAAATGGAAGAATGGAGCGTACAAAAGTCTGTGTGTGAGGAAGGATGACGACGATAGTCATGTTGGTTGTAGTGAGAGAAATTCAAAAAGAGATTCTGGTTCATATAAAACCGCGGCTGCTATCACGAGCAGTTTTTTTGTGTTATCGAGAGAGAAACGGGTCTATGAAAACGACCAAGGAATTCCAACACTTACCGATAGAATGATTATATGAAGCCGCAGTAGTGTAGTCAACGTCGTCGTCATCATCCTACCACCAACAAAACGACAAAGTACATATCATTTATAACCAGTCCCCAGCTCAATATCCGCGTGTAAACGCAAAACATGATATCTTTCTTGTGAGCACAAAAAATGGGCTCCTTGTGGAAATTTTTTTCTCTTATCTTTAACCACACCTCCATGTGTACCGTCGTCGTCATCTATCTCGGATCAAGTGCTGCTGCTGTTTCATGGGAAGATGAGAAACAGGAAAAATGGGAATTTGTGTGTTCACAAAGAGATAGCAAGAGAGAGACATTCACAAAACCTCAAAATGAAAATTTATCCATGTGAGATCAGTTGCTCTTTTCCCTCTTCTGATTTGACTCTTTTCTACTCTCCCACACGTTTCCACCGTACTGATCCTCGATTTTGTGTCAAAAATCCATCCGTATTTCTGATAATGCTTATATATGTGTGTAGGTGGGTATATCACAATTTTCCATCAGATCAGAAGCACACGATTAAAATATATGCTTGTGTAAAGTAAAATGAAAAACATTCTTTTTTGCTGGGATCATCATCGTCATCATCATCATCAGTAGCAGCATAGCACCTACAGACCGCGAGACCCCAGCAGCAAAAAGATGAAACACCATATCTAAATATGCCTGCTATCCTTTCTCAATAAATTCTTTCCTTCTATGTGGGTGTGTGTGTGTGCTCATTGAACACTGCTCAAGTTCAAAATTTTTCATATGAGCAAGCAAATTTGCCGCAGTGTGACTACTAGAAAGAGAAAGGCAGGAGAAATACTGCCGCAGATGTACAGGAATAAAAAACGGCATAATGATATCGTAAATCAAAATTATGTTTCGCATTAATTAATGAGCATTCATCTATTCCAACTAGATTTTTATTTTATTCTCTAAAAAATTCTACTAAAATACATATGCATGCCATCACCATTCTATAGTAATATTATTAATACGAGAAAGTGTAACCAAAAGCTGTTCTGTAAATAATGGCGAATATACGGTAACAAAGATAAGCCATATTGTATAGTATTTTTTCTGCTTAAAACTCCTATTCTGATTTTTTTCCTGGGAGGGTGTGGGAGTAGAAATTTTATTCATAGAGAAAGCATATATTTTATCGTTTTTTGTATCAGCAACAACGATTTAAATACTAGCACACAGCGCGCCAGATGGGCTCAATTCAAAAAAACGAAGAGAGAGAAGGAAAGAGTCATTGTACAAGCACAGAAGGCGGCCAGACTGCCTCATCATTCTAATTCTACAAAACCACTTTTTCTTCTGGCTCAACTACCCTGTTTACATGTCTTCAGTTCTACGGCATATTTAACAGTACTCTACCACGACGACCTATAGGCTCCAGTTAATTTACAAAAACAATAACACTCCAAAAAGTGCTGGCATGCAATATCGTATGGTAATCGGTGTGGTCCATGTGGTCAAGCCACTGAAATCTGCATGTATACTAACAACTGCTTCCATCGAAGTAGATGCAGGAGGGGAAAAGGGGAGTGAGCATTAAAGCTTAACTAAAAACACGATCGTATTTTAGCCCGGTTTAGTTTTTTTATTGTGTGGAAGACTATATTTTCTCCTCTTGTTTGTATTTTAGCGGAGTATCTTTAAAGAGGTTCTTTTACTTTTTTTAAACACTTACAGAGTTCCAGAGATCTATTTCCAGGTTTTAGCCAAGACATAAAAAAGAGGGTATCATCATAATCATCATGACTTGAGTATAGAGTACACGGAGAAAGGAACATCACAAAATCTGTCTGTAATCAAAAGGATGCCTCATTTCCATTAAAAAATGACACTGTTCCATATTATACCCGGCTCATTTCAGCATCACCCAAAAACATAAATGCTTGTAATGTACACATTGTAAAAGTTAAGCACAAGGGAAATGAGTGTGAATGCCAAGAGCAAAAAAATCCCAGAATAAGGGTAAACTCTCTGCCATCAGTGGGAGTAGACCTCGAGACGAAAGCGAGCGAGCGGCGAGCTAGGGTACAAAATGAAAATGAACAACCGCGTTACTTATAAAAATGAAAGATACACAAAAAGTGTACAGAAAAAAAACAGAGTCTCTACTAGTTATCATGTACAAGTGGTACAAGCTCAAATACTCTAACCACTGCTGTTACTGCCTTGGTTTGTTCATTTTATAGGGTTGGTGTGCAAATAGTCAACATGGTCTCTCTCTCTCTTCACTGCTAATAAGACCTAACAACTAACTGCTATTTGAGAGGGAGAAAACCCCACAATTTATTATTTCGCTTCTGTCTGAGCCTCATTCCCCAATCTATCTTATCCCAAAAGAGTAACAACAACAGAGTGGCAGTCAGAGAGCAAGCCAGAGAGAGAAGGAGAAAAAAGAAAACAGCAGAGCATCCGACTAGTTTCAACTGCAGTAGTGGTACAAGATTTTGGGAGCAAACGGACCAACCAAAGTTAAATCAACCCACACACTTTCTCCATTCCAATTATACCACATGAAATAGTGCATACAAGGAAAAATGAGAAATCCCCTGCTACATCTCACATAGAAAAAAATGCATAGGAGAAAGATAGAAATAACAAACCTTGACTGTCTTTGTGTAACACACGCATATAACGCCTTATATTACTGTTCTTGGTATATAAAAGCCTGCTTATTTAACGTCTGTTCAGAAACCACATCAAGTGATGGCCTGGGTAAAAGATAATAATAAAGCATGTACAAAAATGCCATATCTCACAAAGACAACTATTATTTTTATACGTATGATATAAATCGGTCTTCTCTCTACAACAACACAGAAAACAACCAACTTTTTTATATCGAAATCGTCCTTATTACTACTACAACTTGTTGTAGTGTGTGTGTATTTCTAAAAAAGTAACTACTGAAAAAGAATCCTCATCTCTTTTCCTCTCTCTCTCTCTCTCGCTGTCTCCTTTTCTGATACTTTTCCGTTTTCTCCTTTACTTGCCCTTCTGAAATGCCTTTTGAGTTTTTGAAAAAAATGCATGTTCGAGACATTAACTTGTGATACCACAGTAAAAGAGAGAGAGAAAAAAAATGTAGCAACTCCAAAAGAAATCCATTTCATTTCCCTCCTACTTACAAAAAATGTGTGGATACACATATTATTGTAGACGAAGCAACTTTTTTTCTCGTTATGTGCAAAAGAAAGGACCAGCAATGTAGTATTAGTTTTGCCATCTCCACACATACTGGTATTACTAGCAGTGTTACAATTTTTCTCATTTTCTTTCAGAAAGAACGAAGCAAGAGAGATGAGAGCGAGAATTTTTTTTAGCAACAGAATGGATATCTCCCAAGTCAAGGAAGATGCTCCTCGTAATATATGTATATTACAACGTAACAAACACGATGCATGGAAGAAGTATGGGAAAAGTTATTTTTATTTGGGAAAAGGAATGTGTGTGTATGCGTGCGTGGCCAAGACTTTTCATTTCACTTTTTACATAAAACATGCACACACACAGACAGATATCCGTCGCTGAAGAAAAAGAAGAGACGAAGAAGGCAAAAATTCAAATGTTGTTACTAATAAGTCGCCATATTACCCAGAAAAAGGGGTATAACTCGATGAGGGCAAGAATGAAACTGGGAGAAGGAGAAGAAAAAGAAAACGAAAAAAAGTATGAAAACAAAAGAAAGTAAAAGAATGAATAATCATGAGGGAAGGAAAGACGGAGAAACAAGAGATGAGGCAGGGAAAGTGATTACATAAAAAATAAGCAAAGTATCTTTTTTTAAACCTGCTTTTGTGTATTCCAAGAGAAAAGGAGTAAACCCCGATTTTTTAGGGGAAAAAACTTATTTTCGAAAAAAGTACGCAAAAAATAATATACGGACATGTTACTCAGGAAGATACTCAAAAGTCATCTGTTTAAAACCAACAAACATTCTTTATGCTGGGATCGTCCAATTGCAGTTTTAAGACTTTTCCTCCTTCCAACTGTTGTGAACCGTGTAGAAAACGTACTGCACTGCAGGTAGACAAGCCATGTAGCGACGGGTATGTACCAATTTATATGGCAAAAAGTGTTAGCATTGTGGAACAATATGTACATATTCACAAGTAATGATTGAATGGAAAAGACTTATAAACTATTCGAAGCTTCGTCTACAATAAGATATAAAAACAGACTTGAAAGAATTAAAAACTTTTCATTTCCAGACACAACGCCACGACGCGACTGTGTGGAGAAAGCGGTTTTCCATCGACTAGGTATTTGTATGTGCACAGCCGTTTCTCCACAAGAAAAAAAGAAAGATCGGTGGTGAGAAAAGTTTAAATTGGAAGACAAAAGGAAACGTGAAGGCGTTAACTTTTTGGGCAGGGTGCAGACAGGTTTCAGCATTATTTATCCATTACGGCGCTGTGTGTGTGCTTGGAATCAGTGTACCTTTTACTACTACATCAAGCGGTCCTATTGTTTCTCACGTTGATTGGAAGAGTCATTTCCGTATATATCTATAAGCCCAATCAATGGGTACTTAAAATTTGGGTGGATGTGTGTGTTCCTGCTTTTGACAGAATTGTCTTTGGTTTAACATCACCTCGACAGAGGCACCATTAAGGCGAAACTTTTCTTTTTGGACCTGTGCACAACCCCATTTTTGTATTTTAACATGTGTCTCTTCAGTGGCCCAGCAACAGCAGCATTATTGACTGTTGTGTGTATGGTGCTTTATGAAAAGTTGACGGGATGTTTCATAAACCCCAAAGTTTTCCTCACTTTCCCCTTATCATCCCAAAAAATAGAGCTCATTCATCAAGTACTTCTCTCCAAAAGTCTGTCTAAAGTTGGGTGAAACCTTTCGTCGGCACACGATGACAACAACGTTCAAGAAAGAAAAATCAACGCGGTATATAATAGGCTTTTAGAAAGGTTACTTTTTATATCCAATTTCACAATCTGGACTTTTCCCTCCTTTGGGCTGCTTTCCCCTTTTTCTCTCATTTTAAAATTGTCAGCTTGTATATTTTGTGTATGTGTGTGTGTGTGTGTGTTTCCAAGTTTCATTTTCATTATCCTCTTTTCTTGGTGGCAGCTTTTCCTTGTTCTTCTTCCTATAGTCTGTGCTTAAACGGCGGAAATGAAACAACTTTGAAATTCTAATTACGGTTGCAACCAGGATATTATTATTACAGAAAAAGTAGAAACACATTCTTTCCAACCCAAACTAAACCATTAATTCACGTCGGAAACCTGACAATTTTAGTGGCTTGTCCCCCTGTTCTCTTTTTCCTTTCTCTCTCACACACACCACCAACTACACAAGTAGAAAATGATGTATAACTTTCCTCATCTAATTTCCACGTTTTTTTTGCTGACTGACTAATTCATCTGCTGATGCGGATTTTATCCGGCACAATTTAAGCGAAAATACCCAGAACACAAAAGTACACTGAAAGGGTTTTGATATATAAAAAATGTTGTGTAAGATGTGTATAACTATCCACCACAATACAAAGTATATAGATATGATTCGTTGTGAAAGAACCTTCATTTTCTTATTATTACTTCTACAGCTTATGCACAGATGACAGCCCATACACCACCGCCCGGGCTGGCAACGTAAAAGAGACTTGCACAACTTACTTAACTACTACTTATTATTATTATTATAATCCCGCTCTTCTTCCTCCTCTCGTCTAATACAAAACGGTAGTCAAACAAACTTTTGAACTTTTTCCCTGCAGTTCCGCCCATCTTCTTCTGCTCGACAAAGTGACATGCCATTATTATAAAAGAAAAACTTCTTAAAATGGTCAAACATCATCATCTCTTTTATCTTCTTATTTTTTGGGGGTGTGTATAACGTCTTCCCCGAAAGGAAGTCTTTTGCTTCCTATCACATTATAATTTACTATATCTCCTCTTGTTTTTCTACTTTTTTAACTGCCGCGACAAATTTGAGCGGGACTCGCTTACATTCATAATTCTAACCATAAACCTATATGCATACACAAGAACTTTTTCATAGGCACATTTTCTAACCATATACTAAAAATATGCAAGCTCACATTTTCCCCTTTTCTACTTCTCCCCAACCCCGAAACATATTCCTCATTTAATAGTACTTTCCCCGTGCAATCTACATTTCTCACACATTCCCCCAAAAGTACAACGAGTTGAGATAATCGTCAAACGACCATCATTATTGCAGCTTTTAACAAACTACAATTTCTCCGGGGTTTTTACTGGCTCGTACAGTTTGGCTGATATACTATCAGCCCTGCCACCATGCACACACCAAATACCCCAAAAAAAGACTATCGCTTTGCTAAACGACTTTTACCAACTTGCCGTACATGCATCACGATATGACTCGGTGTGTGTGATATCATTCTTCTTTTGCGCGACTCCACTATATGGTATCACATATTGAGCTGGAATTGACAGAAGATGTTACAAGGAAAAATAAAAGGAAAAAGCGTCTGACTAAAAAAAGTAACACTATATGCACTCTCCTTGTTTGTAACACTGTAAGTTACTCACACAAGTCAGTTGATAGTCCCCTTTGTCAAAAGAAACTTTCGATGGGAATAACATGAGAATAAAGCATCCATCCAAAAATACAAAAATCCTTGTACTATTCTAACGGGCGATAGTGATACCCTCAACAATGCGTCTGTATGTGTGTATGAGTACGTACACTGTATGGATGAATGGGCGACGGAGAGAAGAAGAAAAAAATACGAAGGAAAGAAGTGGAGCATGCACAGCTGCGGAAGAAAGGAAAGTCAAAAAATCTGGTGGCAAAGTTCCATACTTCTGTCTTCTTCATTTTTTTCGTTTACTCCCAAGTAAAATAGCTATACTACTGTTTCCTATAACGTGTCTGTCTTCTGGAGAGAGAGAGAGGCAGAGAGAATGGATGAAGGACCCGACACAACAGGCCATACACTTATTATGAAGTTGACGCTAGATGTAAAAACAGCAAAAAAAAGTTTCAACGTCAGCTGCCATAAAAATGACAAGAAAAGATTTCGCCATCAACAGAAAACTTGTCCATCAATCAGGGAAAATCTAAGCGCAGCGTTATATACATTTTTTTTCAGGTTGTAGCCTGTCAAAGTGCCTACCTATTCAGAAAAAAGTAGGTATCTTTAAGAATTATGTAATAAAAAAAAGTATTAGGATGGACTTTTGAGAGAACATGAAAATTCCCAGTGTCTTATCACCTAATCACCCTTTTGGTTATCCTATTTTTAAACCGATATTTCTGCAAAATGTGCTCACTCTAGTGTGCTGGTTGGGTTGATAGAGATTATTTTTGAACGTATCCCGTCGTATTCAGAAATCTTTTTAAAGTGAAAAGCTATGTAAGTTGACAATATTCATGGTTTCAGATGACGTGTCTTGTTTCTTAAAACTTTATGAATTGCGTTCCCTCCTGTAAAACATGCTTTTTGAAATTTTTTTCACAAGGAAAAAAATGGACACATTAAAACAAAGTTTTGTTCTGCCTGTTTGTTTCAGTTTTTTTGATGATCGTTTCAGTGGTTTGTCAAACAACTGCGTCTTTTCTTCTTCAGAGTTCAGAGAGTTGTTTGGCTCGGTTTTCCATTTTGTCAGGGTAGAATTCGAGAATCGCGTTACAAAATTTTGTTTCTTTCTGTCGTCTGCTCCAAGTTTCGTAAGAAATACGCTTCCCATGCGAAACGCGAGCACAACATGCAACCAAAGCAATTTGAAAGAGAATGATAAAAAAGAAGAAAATAACGACTTTCTCGTTTTTAGAAGTAAATCTTTGAATGATAAGACACCATACGATTCTCAGGATGGAGATTACTTCACCAAAGATATATTTACTTTATGGTTTATCGATAGGGACGACGGGACATCGTGGGGAAAGCGAGAGCTGACAGCGTCATAATAAATCCGAGAAAAAGCGCTGATGACTGGTTGGTGACAAGTAAAATTTCATTTTACATTGACAGCTTTTTCTCTGACTTTAGCATGAAATTGCAATAAAATGGCAATCTCCCTGGTGTATTATTCTTCATAGCCACATTACTACTCCATTTAATACCATATATTTGCCTCAACTGAGCGAGCAAGAATAATATGAATAGTAAATGGATTCCTGGTAGAGCTATCAATCATTCTGAAACGCTACAAGGTTTTCTTTCCATTCTTTCTTTCTATCTCTCTCTTTCTCTCTCTTCTCTCTTTAGTGAAAGAAACAATAGAGACAAGAGAAACGAAAGCGAGAAAAAACAAGAGGAATGAATGAATGAGT
>JAHZNB010000922.1:0-12087 GCA_027744295.1 Callyntrura guangdongensis | reverse complement strand
CTCCCTTCTTTCCTCTCGTGTAGTATTTATGGTAGTGTCCATATCCGTTCCACTTGTTTCCTAAGCAGAGACGCAAAGTTAATGGAGCGCAACAGATTACAAAACACAAGACAGGAAAACCCCTACGAGAGGGAGAGAACGGGAACCTCCTGAGAGAGACGATGCAACAGCTCACTAGGTAGATATTCTCACGAAAAATACACCATCTGAGAGTACAGTGCCTAATAATAGCTGAAATATCCATTTGGCTAATAAATACTACATTTTTTATCACTTCAGTAATTCCTACTTCCCTCTGAGACTATTTGGAATCTTCCCTCCAAAAAATCAGTGGGAAGGAGACGTAACGCCAACTGAAATTAGAACAATTTGAGGACGCGAATGATGATGCATGACTCTGTTATGTGTACGTCTCCCTCTCTTTCCGTTAAATACATTTTTCAGCTATGCTACTGCTGATGACACTAATACTTATTTTAAAATTATCAACTGCACATCCCCTCTCCGTTTATCATAAAAATGGACATAAATGAATTCGATTCTCACTTTTTGCTTCAATGAATGATTAATGATTAGCTACTAGAAAAACAAAATAAAACATTTTGGCTCTTTAAAAGTAAACCAACCCTTCAATCCTTTTCCAGCTAGCACTTATTCCCATGTTATAGTCCCCACCTGTTTAACTCTGAACCTACAGCAGGTGTCAGGTGTAGTGGGGATCAGGTCAGAGTTATCCTGTTGCCAACAGGCTGTTGGGGACAGTAAACCTAAAATTCAGTGGGCATAATACGGTACATTAAACAAAAGACTCTGGTTCGTGGTTCCTCATTTCAAAACTTTAAACGGCTGCTGGCTGTCCTGATATAGCGCTTTATTCTCCAAGATGATTTAAAAGTGTACACTGCCTGCCATACAACTCATCACGCAACGTCATTTCCATTTCCTTTAGATTTAACCCTGTAAAATTACGTTACCCCGACGTACTCTGGAATTACAAGGTCAATTTTTTGAAGAAATTCTCTATCATATGGTGATTGGGTTTAACAAAAAATAATTTTAAAGGCATTAAATTTACATTTCATACAATAACACGTGTTTTTGTTTGTTTTATTTGAAATGTGAATTTAATGCCTTTAAAATTATATTTTTTGTAAAACCCAATGACCATATGATAGAGAATTTCTTATACTACCTAGCTACTGATTTAAAGAAAAAATTTACCGTGTAGTTTCAGAGTACGACGGGGTAACGTAAAGTTACAGGTTTTTTAAGCAAATGACGTTGCTTGAGTTGTATGATGACAGGCAGGCAGGCAGTATACGTTCTGAATAAAAACGAGAAGCGTGTAATGCTAATAAGCAACTACTGAAAAAGTCGACTCCGACCTAACGTTGACGCCCCCTGGGGGTCAAAGGGGTAAACCATTTTGAATTAAACTTTGCAAAATGTCATAACTATCCATTATGTATCTGTATACCAAGTTTCAGCTATGGTTGTAATTTTAAAAAAATCTGACCCCCGCTGACCCTTAGAGGATTCACCTCAAACTCCCATCTTCGAACTCATAAGAGCTATTGAGCATATCTATCGATTGGCGAAAGCAGAATTTTAAAATTCGTTTGCGTTCAAAAGTTATCGTGGGTACAGACACACAGACAGACAGGAAGACAATCCATTAACTACTGAATACTTTTTCAGTAGTTAATAAAGACTCTTTGAATCTTTGCATCTAATAGCTTAACACCCGGCTGTTATTTTCACCAGTTGAGAGAAAACGTATGCATAAATCAAACTACACACTACTAATACCTTCTAGTTTTAATCTAAGAGTATCCTTTAATCACTGCTGGTTCCCGAGAGGAAACACGGCGTAATCATTCATCATTGTTGGTCTATTTATTACTACATGAATTTATATATATTGGAAAAACCCTACAATGTTTATCGTCGTCAGCGTTGACAGCACTACATATGACACAAGCACATTTTCACGTAACTCTGTTATTTTTATGACGGTCATTATTCCGCGGTGCGGATCAGCATTCCGATAAAACTTGTAACGCATGATGAAAATTGAAATATAGATCCCACACTACACTGCACACTCACATCGTTACTAGTAATAAGCCCCAAAATATAATCAGCCTCTCTCGAACAAAAGTCAAGCGTAACCTATTTTACTACCCATATTGCAACATCAACCTCTACGCAACGCAGAGTGTATTAATTTAACTGTAGACTTCATGGTAAACAAATAAAAAAGACTTAGGCAATAAAACAAACAAAAACAAACACCAGAGAAAACAAGCAGTTTTGCACTTACAACATGGTAGGCAGCTACGCTAAAACATTTATAAAAAACGTAAAACTACACAACGGAAAGCATGTCGAGAGATTCACTTTTTCGAGCAAATCTCTCTAAAATTATGTCGCAAAGGTATTACTATACTTACACAACATGAACTACTGCTAATAGGCAACTTCCGAGATTTGTGTAGATACTAAATCAACTCAATAAATTTTAAAAGTTAAAAGTTTGTCCAATTAACTGTCGAATGTTCCGATTACGTGATTGTAAAATATGGTTAGTAGTAAAAATACAGAGAGATACGCAGTAGTTTTCATATATAAATGGTACAACATACTGTGTAAGTGAACATATGACTCCCGTTACAACTTAATTACGATTACAAAGAGTTTACATGATAAAAAAATACGAACAGTGCACATCATTGATCTGTGTGTTTTGTAGTACTAGATTTTAACCGCACAGTAATAATCATTCACCCCTTTTGAGTATAATAAATTGTTTCGGTAAAACTGTAACAATAATAGCAAATGCGAGTATAACAGAGAACTGTATATTATCTTATAAATATTATATTATGCAAATATGTAAATATTTTTTATATGAGCATAATATGCAGATTTTAAGAAAAAATAATAAAAATTTGGTAACAAAAAATAAATAAAAATACGAAAATATTTTTTTTCTTGCAGACAGAGACAACCAGGGAACAGAATCAAAATTTAAAAAATGTTAGAGCGACAGAGAAAAAAAGGAAGGAAAAAAGTTGAGAGTTGAAACAAGAGAGATAGAGAGTTAATTAATTATATTAAAAGTAATTGAGATTTTTTTGGTTGTTGTAAAGTTTTTGAATTACCTATGAACAATGTTAGCAAGCAGGTCATTATGCTTTAGTCGATAGTCCGTGTCGACTTTGGTGTAGTTGACCGTCAGTGTACCGCTCTTGATACACCGCTCCTGTGTAACCATATAAATATAAGAAACAAGTTCATAGAGAGTAGTAAACAAACAACATTAACAAAAAACAAGAAAAATATATGCATATATTTAAGTACATACATGTGTACGTGTGTTTTACGATATTCAAATAATTTGTAATTTTGCATTATTTTTGGTAATACATACATAACACTTAAGGTATGTTTTATAACTTAGGGTGACCACCGTTGCTAAATGAAAAGTGAGAACGCTACTCACATTTAAGACTGGAAACTAAAAAATGCAACCTTGAAATATGTACAACATTTAGTAAATATTTTTGATTGACTCGTCTAAAAAGTAAAGCCCGAACGGTCACCCTAACTTCATATATTAATATTAATTAAAGTTGGTCGACAGTCGTATATAGTTTTTGATCGAAATAAAAATTCAAGTGTAAACATATAATAAATACGAATCATTCGACTACAGTAATAATAATTATGATTTAGCGCAGGAGCATATAACTACTAATAATGATCAACATTTATTACACATATTAACAACAAGATGGACACAACATCGGTGACATCATAGTAAATTCTTTTTACACTATTATGGTGGCATAATGATGAACGAAAATTAAAACAGATATATAGTAAGTATGTATATGAATGCGAATGTGTGTAAATCTTTACAAGCCAACAGTTTTCGTTCTCAAGATTTTCTGTTCGTTTTCTCTGCCCATTTACCCAACACATATATCATCCATCATATATTATTATGCTATGCTTGTTATCATATAGTAGGTTTTCAAGCGTTTAAAACACGTAAAATTAGGTGCGTATTTTGTTGATTAACTGCTGCTACCTGTCCTTTCTGCAGCATCATCGTGTTTCACAGTCACATTTCACATTCCGTCTCGTTGTATGTTGATAGATGGTGAAAACTCTACACATTCTCATTACCTTATAAACTTTTTGCAATTAAAAAAGTTTACAAATATACGTTTACTTTTACAGTTAAACAAAGTGCAAAATAACCTGGAGCATATTGGAATTGCCTCAACAAAAAAGGTTGTGTGGACACCATGTACATACCATATAATTCTCAGAGGAAATAAATAGTTATAAGTGTTTGTGTTTTGTAAAACGTAAATGCGTTAAAAAAAGAATGTCTACAATTAGAAAGATGAATTTTCGTTTAGCAATTAAAAATTAATAAGAGAGCAGAGAGTGATTCTCAATATTGAAAGAGAAATGTATGATGCTCCCAAAGTGTAATCGTTACCACTGCCATATTATAATCCGTTTTTCATTAACATCTCCATTGTCCTCTTAATGGCTTGCCGGCAAAATACTGGCATGTCATGTCCATGTCATCAATAATGACTAACGTAGAAGGTTTCTTGGCCCTGCTTTGACTAAGCTACATATAACCTGACAGAAATGTGTGCCTTTTACGTTTGTAAATACGTTACTACGTACCAATTCAAATCTATATTAACTAAAACTTATACTGGTCTTACGGTCTTATGTATATACGAATACCATACATAAAACCTCAAGTGAAAATTGCTGTTTTAACTTGACGACTTTGTCATGTGCCGCCAAAGTTATTGCAGTCAGTTGTAACAATTTTTTTCTCTTTAAAATGTTTGTGCATATTCTAATGCTCCACATAGATTGAGACGATAAAAATAAGTATATGCTTAACAAATTCCATGGCGCCATTCAATCATTTAAAATACGCTAAGTTATACGCTAGTCAGTGTAATGAAGACAATGCATGAATGACGGTGCAAATTAAACTGCTGCCCGATATATCATCCTTCCCTTCATGGTCATATATAATTTTTATCCTCTCCTTAGCTATTAATATTACTCCCTACTTTTCAATTAGCTACTGGCAATGTCACTACTAATCACACTGTTGACTACTCATTACCTTTCTGCAAGCAGACAGCGTTTACCGAGAAATGCATAAATGAAGTAACTACAAACAAGTTTCCCTTGTTAGCATTTTCTAAAAATCTCTACGAATTCTCAGGTTCTCCTTTACGACATATGACATCTACAAGGTTTTGAAATTTTTTATGCTTGTCCAGCATTTTTTTGCACAATGCAACAATTTACGACAATGACGACGTGCGTATAAAATCTCTTGCAAACATCGACTCGCCCAACCAGGACAGCAACCACAACTGTAATATATTTTAACGTCCTCTGCTCTTCATTCTTTCTGATTCTGGTTAAAAGACAGCCCGAAGCAGCAGCAGTTGAAAAAATAGCAGTAAATAACTTGTGTGCACGCCGCCGCGGACTGACTGACAATTCAGGCAAGGCGTAACCCTTCCTGGGAGTAATTTATTTTCAACGCTCCATTTATTAATTTGTATAACTGCTTCTCGGTGAAAAATAATTGGTTTACATTTTAATCAAATGAGGCAACTTGCTTGCGTTTCTTGTATTATTTTTTCAACCGGGACTGACGACGGCTACAACAACGACGAAAGCTATCCTTCTTATGGCTGTAGTTGCTTGCAAAAGAAAACTCCGTTTTGGTACGTTGTTGTGTTGTTTCTCTTGATATTTTTAGGAATGGTTGGAAAGCGTTTAAAAATAGCCTCTTTTATTTTCTTGTGCCTTATTCGTATCTCGCCTCTTTTCCCTTCTGTAGTATACGTTTCGGCGTAATGACGACCACAAATGAAATGAAATAATATTCTGCACAATACCAGCTTGCTCCTCTATTATCTCTATGAATCTGATGATGTCATTTCGTAGTTGGAACGTGTAATTCTTCCTTTTATCTATAACCGTTGATTCTCCGAGACAGTTTATAGACATAACAACATGCTATTCAGTTAAATTACCGATAATAAAGTACTGCACTATAACATCCACACAGCAGATTATTTTTTTTGAATGAGAACTAAACTTGTGTGTGACATGTCGTCGTTTTGACAAAGTGCAAGTTAAATGTAATAAGTAGAGGGGTACGAGTCAGAACGGCGTGAAAGTGAAATATCTGCCGTAATTAGAAAAACTGTAAAACAGCCAACCCTGCAGTATCAACGTCGACAATAACGGGATGTTTTTGGAGTTGGAGGACAAAACACTTGCCTCCACTTGTCTTGTCCACGATTCCCTAATTATAACTGCCTACCTACATATATATTTATACCTACATTAGCATTTTTAAATTGAACGTCTTTTTTAGACCTCACAATCAAATCCAGCAGCGCAGCGTAATCAAAAAATCTTTGCTGGTGTGGCCCCATTTTCCTCAAAATTATTACCCTCACCAGCTGCGCTGTGCATGCATTAAGGATTTTTATGAAACATCACGCGACGTAATATAGACAGTTTATCAGCCTCAGCGGAGTTTTAAATTTATTTGCATTTGTAATTTTTTGGGTTATATGCGTTGAGTTGAAAACCCCATTTAAATTGCCAGCATGACTCACAGACAATAAGGACAATGAAGATGCGATGATGCACAACACGGAAACAATTACACCCAAACTGATGATACCGAGTTTTTTATTTAAACCATTTTATCCCCATCATCACCACTAAGAATCTTTTTGATGGAATCATCTCAAAACTGTAGCTGGGATGAACAAGAGAAAAAATGAGAAGAGGGAACTCTAAAAAGAAAACAGAAAAAGACAGATTAAAATGTGTTGCAGTAATGTGTCATCAATCACGTGTCATTATTAGCATTCACATTTAAAATTCTTCCAGGTTGTCTGTGGAATTCAAATGTGTTTCAAGAGATAGTCGACAAGGAAATCAAATTATTCCTCGCATCTGCCCAACAGCTTTTGTTTGTTGGCAAGCAAACGACCTACTTGGTTGGAAAGTTAAACGGGAGGGAAAATTAAGTATTATTTTCGTCGTTTAAAAGTCTAACATGGTGTATAAATAATAAGTAGATATTTATTATTTTGTGCTATCAGGTTGGAACGACAAGTACAAACTTTGACCACTTAATTGTATGTATTGTTGTCTTGTCTGTCTCTTTATCAGATCAGATCCCACTGACATACATATGTAACATAATATATAGTGTGACTGTGGGGGAGATTGTTTTTGGTAGATAAGTGTATTTATCACCAGGAAAATTTAAAAGCCTCAACAAATAGTCTCAGGGGAGGTGTGCGGAATGTGTAGATTATAGTGTGGAAGATATACCGTATCAATAGGTAAGGAAGATATCAGTCGTCGCTGTAAACGACAGAAACAATAATCATTTTCCTGGTAAATTAGCATTATTTTGTTTTCAGCGACGTGTTTACGATAGCCATTACGGCGGGTTTATTTTATTATTATCATTTTGTCGTCACTATTATTACCGAGCTTCTTGATGCTGCTGCACTTGTCACAATGCCAAGACCTTTTCTTCCTTCAGCTCACCCTAACTCGCAGCCTCCTTAGTATAAAGCTGGTTTACTTATTTAAAAATCTCTCCTCTCCAAACTATTTCGCATTTCAAAACGCCAACCAATCATTACGACTTTGTATCGCGTCTCATAATGTCAGCCACAACTCCAACTCAGTCAGTCAAGCAAAAAACGAAAAATAGAATAATACAAATATATCGGTCTTGCATTCATTTGAAAAAATGTGAGATGTGAGTCACAAGTTTAAGAAAGACAAAGCAAGCCAAAAGAACAATACAACAATACATATTGATGAGTAAGAATAAGATATGACGAAGAAGAAAAGTCGGGCGAAGAAGACCACTTGGGATGGTTGGTGCATTTCTCTCTCCCTCCCGAGAAAAAGAAACCATCCATGTCATCCCGTCAGCGTGTCTTTTAGAAAATCCCCCTCTCTCTCTCAACTTGGCATAAGCACAAAACATGTTTTTCTTCTCTCAACTTTCCTTCCTTCCTCTTCTTGTTCATCTCTCTCTTTCTCTCCGTCCCCCTCTCTCTCTCTCTCGCCTTAATGGAGATCCAATCCCACATTCTCTATAATACACTCTCATCATCATTCCGGCTTTAAAAGAAAACCCCATTCTTCATTCTTTTTTTATCATTAGGGATGTGTAAATGACAGATTGACATTTGGTTTTTATTTCAGAACGTGTCACAAATGTCCGTCAGTCAATCTTTAAAACACTTTGATAGTCGACAATCGAATTTGTGGTGACACTGGCAAACCTTGACATGTCACATAACATGGCACATGTCACTTAAGGCGTCACTTTAGTACATCCCTACCTCCCGCCACCACTACACATTACTATTATTATTATTATCATAAAAAATTCCCTCTGGCATTCCTTTTCCCCTGGTGCAGAAAAAATAATGTCTCCAACCTCCGCACATCACATCTCGCGTACCAGACCATCATCATCCCTCCATACACCATAACTCCGAATTATACTTTTTCACATTTTGTTTTAAATAATGCGACGGGCTCTGTTCTGTCAAACAAAACAAACACAAAACCACAAACCACTACAACAAAAAGCTTCTCTCCTTTCTTTTTTTGCATTTTTTCACGTCTTCTCACTGGGCACCCTGAACACAGTAGGGAAGGAACACGTGCTGGGAGCATATGCATGTTAGTGATGTCAACATCGAGAGCGAGGCTTATTTACAATTTCCTTTAAATATTTTACTTACATATTTTTCCTACAACCCTACCAATCACTCCGGGAAATCCTGCCATAATGGTAAGGTCTTATATGTAGGCAGGAAGAGGTTGATAATGAGGAATATGCACATTCAACCGCCATAACTCACTCGCAAGAAGAAAAAAACCCTGTCATCATCCAACTATCCAACCACAACTGACAAATTGCAAAGAAGCAAGACAAAACAGCCGAGGTTTACCCGCAACAATTTGAACAGCCCTATATAAAAATGCAAACATATTCTCTTCGACACAGGGAACTTAAGAAGGAAGAAACTTAAGGAAGAAAAAAAGAAGAAAATCTTAAAGATTTTAATACTTCCAACTGTACAGAAACTAAAGTTGTCAATTAATTAGGAAATGATTTTCAGTCTATCTGTAATTGGTTTTCGTAGAGAAAAAAGAGTTGCGCGGCAACTCTGTTGCCAAAGACTTTTTTTATATAGATGAAATCGTTCATATTTCATTTTGAACCATTTTTATTTTAAAACGCTCTTATTGCAGTCGTGTACACTACTTGTTTGCTCGGGCTGACACTACACATTTTGACTGAATTGACTGCTGAAAGGCAAAAAATATAAGAAATGAGGCGAGTATTCAATCACGACGGGATACGCCTCTACTGCATCAAATATCCATATTGATAAATATCCCACACTATATTAATGCAAGACGAGAAAAAAGTGAATATTTTAATCATTCTCAACTCTGACTGCCTTTGCTTTCATCGACAATATTATTCTCGTCAGCACTGCTTGCTTTACGCCTCTTGTGTATGAGCATTCACAGCAATATATCAAGATCAGAATTCCCATCCCTATCATATGTCATCAGAATATGTACTCATTTATTTTCGGTGACAGAAAAAAACTATCTGTTGCTGTCACTGCTACTATGATGACGATGATGATGACATCACTTTTTTAAGACCAATTTCATGATTTAATCAACCCTCGTGCCTCACTGCCTCACAGATGAAATACAACAGGAGCAACTGCGTTACTGATTATATACACGATTGTGTTACTTATTTGTTTGCATGGCTGGGCATGTATAGTTAGTGTGAGCATGGAAAATGTTTAGCAGCAAAGCTGTTCTCTGCCGTTTTTCTTCTGCCGTACCGATCACGCAACAAATGCCTAACTCTTGGGACTAATTGGATGACTTTCTCGTGCGTGGCACGCTAGGTATCCTCCACCATTGCTACTTACTTTCTCTTGCGCGACACAAAAATATTACTACAATAGATAGAAAGAGAAAAGGAGAGAAAATGGGTCCAGAGAAAAGTCTTCTGCAAACTTTTCTTCTCTTATGATGCAGTCTTGTTCCAATAAAGTAGAGGAACAAAAGCTATTGCGCTACAAACCAATCTCCAAACTCCAAACATTTTTTGAACAACCTATAACAACATAGAAGAGAATCTGCTGCTGAACTTACAGATAAATTACGAGGCAGTTTAAGTTAAGTTTCACTTCTCGCAACTTTCTCTTCCTGCCTAACAAACTGTAGCTTACACTAGAGATGTAGTTAGCTCTCAACATGTCATGGCACTGGCAAATGTCGGTCGTTTTAACTTGTTTTTACTAATGTCATTGACGTTGTCATAAGTATGTGATGTCAGCTACCTAACATTTCATTCAGACATCCCTATTTAGAAGTACCTGTCTTTAGAATAGATGTCTTACACTACGAATACTACTTAGAAAAGAGAAAGTTCCACATATCCCTGTTCCTTTCTCCCTTCCTGTCCCCAGCTTTCTGCTCTACATCAACGTTCTCATCGAATCCTAACCAATGATACAGAAGAAATGTCAAAAGTCAAAGTCCACGCAACCTTTGTTTCACGCGTGTGAATGTGAGCCACCGAACCAGCCAGCTCTGACATAGAAAAGTAAACAGCAAAAAGTAAACGTCTTAATCAATTCCCAGCCCGTCTACTTTCTTTTTCCAACTTTCTACCATGTACAAAACAATAAGCCGGAATTAAAACCGTCATAGTTATGGCCACCAAAGTGCTGCTGATTTTTATATCTAGATTCCCATAGAAATTTTTAACATTCGATGAAGTACCCTCAAAAGTAGATACCGTACCTCCGGTCTGCCGGGCCTTTTACATGTACCGAGACAAGTGTGAACATATATTGCTCGTTTTCAATTAACGTAGATGTTTTCATCAATTAATCTAATGACTCCTTGTAATAGAGACTTACGACTTGCCAAACTTCTTACGGCTCAATAGTCGTCTTCTGTAGTCACACATCCGCGCCTTGTTGACTATTTACCATAATGTGATCATGTTCAGCGGTAAGAATAGGATACCACTGGAACGCACAAACAGTTAACTGACACAAGTCGTTAAAAAGATGTTCCATTTCCTGTATCCTGTTACCAGCGAAGCGCTAGTGATTCTATTATTTTCTCTTCACACGCAAACAAACACGCACAATGCTCCTTTTCTCTTTCCTAGTCACCTCGAAACTCATTTTTACCAGAAAAACGTAAATGGGGCACGATTACAATGACGACGCCAAGCTTGATGTCCCCTAGTTTATCTTGTCAACGAAGTAAGCTTTTGCTCTCTCTGCACCCACAGAATCCTAGAGTTATATATCGTTCATAGTAGCCGTAAACACCCAAAAACGCACAAATGGCAAAGAAAAAGTTTGTTTGAAAGTACAATCCTTCCACCATAACGCATAGCCAGTCACTCGACAACAAAGTCTTCTTAAAACAACGTTCAACATCATTTGTTTGATTGGGCGACAGAAAAAAATAAGAAGGCTTACTCTTCCACTACTACCACTGCATGTTTTATACAAACATCCTCAAGAAAACTTGCTAGACGAGAAAATCTAGGAAGAAAAACAACTTTAAATAAATTCACTAAATAAATTATACATACAAGTGGGATATTATTATGATGACCCGCAACCATAACTGCCAGGGCCGGGTTATCGGGGTACCGCTGGACCATCATCATAAAAGACTCCTTCTCATATACCCCGTGTATGTCATGCATAGTAATCCTCGCCGTAGCGGGAACCACCGGCAGAGCAAGTCAAGAGCAAAATGTATTTTTACTTTCATAACCCCATTAACATCCGCCTCTTCTTGTCTCCTGTGCTGTTCTGCTTGGTTAGTAGCATGGATCCGAAAAAAGACAAACGCACACACATAAAGGAAAAGAGATAAATGGATTGGAAAAGTAAA
>JAHZNB010000921.1:0-13580 GCA_027744295.1 Callyntrura guangdongensis | reverse complement strand
GGGCATTGTTCCATTTGGAACTGGTCCTTCATAAGCATAGTCTAACCATTTTGTTGCCTTTGGTTATCCTAAGGAACATAACTGAGCTTGAGAAGGGGGCAATACTTATTATTTCGCCATCGAGAACTATCGATCAGTAATCACCTAAATTGTGTTAACTAACTAACGGTCAAGCAAAAAACGGTCAACTTATGCTTCCCCCTTTTTTTCCATCTTTCCACTTGGAAAAATAATATTTTACACCTTTTGAATGTAAAAGGAGTTATAAGGCCTGGTCTAAAGAACTCAATTGTTGGTGCACTGTAAAAAAAGCGTCAAAGAGCTCAACAATTACGTATAAACAAGTAATGCACGGTACGTAATTAAGGTAAGCCAAAAGGATGTTAGAATAATGACCACGCTATTTATTACGTTGACCTTTGTGTTTCTTTTTGCTGTAAAACTCGCGGAGAAAATATTACAAATTTAATTATAAACTTCCATCTGATTATGATGGTCGCGTTGATAATAATCCTGTCGAAAGGAAAACATTAATTTCCTTTTAACCAAGCCACTCTCACTAGCACTGCTCTCGCCACATTCATTTTTTTAAACATTACGTTCCTTCATATGTTTGAATACATTATGTAATAATATGTGAAGGATATAATGCAAGGAGAAAAATGTGACATGTGTGAGGGGAAAATGCGAAATGCAATAATAATCCTCATAAAACACAAAAGGGGAGCAATACTGAGCAAGTCAAGTCTGCAAGTTTAAAGTTGTGCTTGTGATGATGACTATCACTATTATTATTATTATTAATATTATTAAAGTTGTTCTTCTCGTTTACATTTCTGCTCTTTCTCTCTCTCTCTCTCTAGAAGAAGGCTCGACGAAAATCCCTCTTTAAAAATCTCCATTATAAAAATTTTGTTACTTCTCCTTTGGTTATACCACCACCATCGAGTAGTACAAACCGTGAAGAGGAGCGAGGAAACAAGAACCGATATTTTAGTGCCTGCTTTAATGCCTCTGTTGTTATACTCCTCGGCTCAATCGGATCAAGTCCCACAATAATTTCCTTTTTGTTGCTCGTGCTAGCGTACAGTATTCACTTATCATTGTCATTGCATATCGCCTACATCCATACTTGCAGTTACACAGAAAGAAAAAGTAAGAGTGAATGCACATATGCGATTGTAGTGGTGGTGGTAAGCAAGCAAAGCGCGGAGTAAACAGAGCGATGATGGAGAAGACGTACAGAGAAGGGCAAGTGAGAGTGAGAGCGAAATAAAATAATAAAAAACACGCATATATACACATATACATAAGCTTGTGAGCAAAGACTGTTTTTGGATCCTCGAAAGTTAACTTTCCTGGCTTTGGCAGGAGATTCTCCCACCGCCACTCATGCAATGCAAATGGATTATTTCTCGGGAAGAATAATAATGCAAAGTACAAATGGTTCGTTTGTTGTCGGCTGAGCCCGACAACGAGCCAGCGAATCGTAGTTAGTAGCTATGCAGCTAAATAAAAGCTGATGTGTAGTAAGTATTAAAGTAAGTTAGTTCTTTACGTTACCTTACATTATTTTCCCCATTTTATTTTCCTCCCTGGCTGCTAGCTCTACAGCTTGGCTAGTTCCTTACGTACATACTACACACAGCTTGTCAGTTTACTTTTTTGGCAACCCCAAATTTGATTATATTTATGATGGTACTACTTCTGTGTGAGCTCCTATCTAAAAAAAACCAAGAGTAACAGCAGCAGTTGTAGTAGCAGGATCGCAGTTATATTAAACATTGATTTTTTTCTCGGTTGGTTTTGGTTTGTTGGCTGGATTTGTTAACGTTGCGTGGTCGTCCCCCTCTCATTTCCTCGCTTTGTGCCAGCAGGCTTCTTATTGGGTTGGGTCTTCCGTTTTTAAAGGGAAGAGAGGAAAAAGGAGGCAGACAGACGGGAGCGGCGTCGTCATTATTACCATTATAATTTTAACGTTATATATTATTAGGCGCAGCATTATATTAAGTTTAAACCCCAGAAGAGAGGGAAAGAAAAAAAGTTAATATAACTGAGTTGTATTATTATCGACTGGCTCTGCCGTAGCAGAAGTGAAGCTAACAGTAGAAAAGGGTTAAAGCGAAGCAAACAAGAATCTTTCATTACAGTGGGATTACAAAAGCTCGTCTGTCGTAGACAACTAAATGAAGGCAGAGAGTAGAAAGATTTTACAAAAAAATTATATTTTAAGGTGGGGCTTCTTCTTGAAGTGGCTGCGGGGTTGCTTCCTGTCCTTTGATTAAGATCATTATGACTAGCTCTTGGAAAGCAACTATTGGAAAATAATAATTATATAATTTGAAATTCAATGACATATTAATGTATCTAAATATAGCTTAAGTAAACGGTATGTTATGTATAACTGGGGTGGGTGGCTCGTGACTTCAATCCTGGTCACAGTGTAGATATGGGCAAGGATGTGATGCTGTTATATTCCATATTTTAGAACTGTATTTTTTCATCTCTACAAAATACACTTATTTATGTTATTCCTTGCTTTTGCTTTGACAATGTGTAGTTTTTTGAAGGGCTTCAATCATATTTAGTACGTACCGACGTATTTTTTTCTCGTCGAAAGATTATTTAACATGTGAAGGAAATTCTTTTGGACAAGCCTAACGCCGTCAAATTTGTTTGATATTTTGCCTTGCTCCCCTGATGGGTTGAGATGCAAAACAAATCATGTGCAAAACTTGCTCTGGTTTGCGTAAAAAGCTATTTTAAATGTATTTTAATTGCATATGTAGGTGTTCTTAATTGTATTTAAAGGAATGATGTTTACATTATTCATGTAGTAATGAAGCTAAGGTCAACCAAAGATATCAAAGTTTTACTTTTTTCTCCATCCTTCAAAATTTTAGCGAAAACGGTAAGTTGAGTATGCTCATCGAGTCCATCCAGTCAGTCCTGTCATAATAATAAGCAGTCCTCAAGTCTTGTAAACATGTAGGTACATTAAAATATTATTTCCACTTTGTAAAGTGTACAAAATGATTTACTTTGTGTTCGAATTTTGCAAAGTGAGGCGTACATTAAATTTGAAACAAAGTTCCTCAATCCTCCTGGTTCTAGATGAATAAATAAAGCTAACTGAAGGATTCTGATGTCTTTGTCCTACCGAGAGTTTCCACAGAATGCTAATAAACAAACATCACGAGCAAACATATTTACAACCAACTTGATCTTGCATTAAATTTGCTTTAAAATCTGGAAATTACAAATATATAGACGTTTTCTCCAAAAAGTTTATCGAGACAGCAAAACGATGACGGATCACGGATTTACTCTACTGTAGCATTCGAGAATCATTTTTCATTGTCTTCGCGTCACCATTCTCCATTTGTACTATTCCGCCGTATTATACAAAACATATCCAGATTGCTTTCTCAGCAAATAGGTACGGTGTTGATTGTGTACAACCATCTATGTGTGACACTCCCCCATTTTCCCCACCACCGCCACGCTTCATATCTCCAGCCAGCATCTTCATTTCACTGGACGCGATCGACAGCAGTAGAAGTAGCAACGGCGGAATAAGTGAAAGGCACATTTGAGTGTAGGCACCCCCAACAAAGACAGCAACACTGACGACATCCCAACAAAAGGGACCAAAACGCACAAAAGGAATTCTCAAAGCGGAAAAGAGCACCATTGCTAGAATTTTGGCGTTATCGCACCATAATTTTGCTATCATATCTTTTTGTCGATTATATTCCTTTGAAAAAGTTCATAATATATACTCCAGCGGCAGTCCTGCTTTTCTCTGGAAGCTCCCTTAAATACAAACCATACCATCATCGCCGTCACGCATTCTATAACAAGAGAAAATTCCAGCCAAAAATAAAATATTTTTACATCTCTTTCATCTCACGATATTGTCATATACCACGACAAAACTCGGAGAAAACTCCAATTTTTGTAGCATCTTTCGCTGCGTTGTCGATTACTGATCATCACATTCTGCATGTTGATTCGGTACTGCTGTGATGTGGAGTTGGTGTGTGATCCCTTTCCCAACTCTTTCTCCTTCCGTCTCCGATGACGGCAAAGGTGGAACTGGAATCTAATCGTAAAATTTATTATTGTTTTGTTGAGTTTCCAGTGACTGNTTCCGTCTCCGATGACGGCAAAGGTGGAACTGGAATCTAATCGTAAAATTTATTATTGTTTTGTTGAGTTTCTAGTGACTGACTGCTCAGCAGCTATATAAACCCCACAATGGAAGTTGTTGCGAGAGTAGTTATTTTGTTCTTTTCAAGGGGGAATTTAACTGCGGGGAAAATATTCGCCATGATGGATCAGCACTATAGGACCAAACAAGCGACAGAATTGTAGAGTTGCAGGGACATAATAAGGGAAACGGATAGAATCTTTTGTGATAGGCAATATAAAAGTATCTTCGTTATCATCATCATCATCACCATCATATAGAGTTTCATCTTCAGCGAAGAGCAGCCCAGCAGCATCAGCACACAACAGCCCGAGTTTTCGCCGAATACAGAATTATTAAACCCGAATCGGGGAAAATGGAGAGAGAGAGAGAGGCAACCAAACCACAACTAAATCTCACTGCCGTTTCTACTGCTGTTGCTGCTGATGTAGGTAAAAATATATAATGTTATGACTATTTACGTTTTACGTTACGTTATATAACAGTCATAGCGTTTACAGCAGTTGCACACACGGCTTAATACTCCCCCTAGTTTTCTCGCTCTCTGGCAGGCTGGTGAGCAGGTTGATGATGATGACGACGGCGGTTCTTATGTTGCGTTAGATATAATACCTATATACTCGATATTATGTATATATTTGGGGCTATAAAAGGGGGAAAGCCGCAGTATGGAGGACGAGTAGCAAGCCCGTCAGCCAAAAACTTAACAAATGTACTTACGTCATCATCATCGTCATCATCACCATCATCATCTTTATACTTTACAGCGATCAATAAAATGAAATGCTTACTTACCAACTTATTTTGTTCACTTGTTCTCTTGATGGTGGAGGAGTAGTAGTGTATGTTGACGAGAGAATCAAAAGAAGCAGGGCTGGGAGGACTGTAACTACAACTGTCGTTACAGACGCTAACCTAAAAAGGAGTGTAAAGTCGTAAAGACGGTAAAGGGTAGAACATTGTAAGTTGGTTTACTTCACTGGGCACATATTATTCTCTTTCCTCGTTTTCTGGTAGTTAAGAACTCTTTGAAAGGGACATGAAGTGGAAATAACTAAACAGGACGAGAGGTTGCTAATCAAGATGATGGTGGTAAATTGCCTTCCTACAAAAAGTTAGTTTGGGCACGTGTGAAAGAAAGTTAAGGGAAATCACGTACAATTTTGCAGTATGCAAAAATTCTGGCGTTCTACATGGAGCGTATAAAAGGTACACTAAAGTATAATATGCAGGAAAACAACGATTAAGTAGTAAAGCAAGCTTTCAAAGTAGTAGTTTGTGTACTGGAATCAAGGTTTGATTTATTTTGGGAATTCATCCATTTTGTTTGATGTTAATTGTGCTTTCACCATTTTCTATCGCAAGGACACTGAACAAAAGAATACAATGGAAATGGGCAAAATGTCTAGAAGCCCATCGTACTAACTGTTCACTTACTACAAACTGAACAGAAATTAGTAGTTTACTATTTTTCTTCATGACATGCTGTACTACATATTTATGATTGATAATATCGTGATTATTACCATGGTCGGGGTTCTTAAATCCATGTAGAGTTATAAAATACAGCAATAATTTGTCGGTCATCAATTTTCAAAACGTTAAAATATTTTGCGTTTATAAAATTGAATTTGTTTGATATTACAACTATGTCAATCTACCTTATTCAGTTGAATTGACTTTTTTTCTATTTTACGACGGCATACAAATATATACACATTCACTGCTTCAAATTTCTTACATTAAAAATACAAAATTGTATGTTAGAGGTAGGTGGGGTTTATCAGTTAAAGTGAGCCAATTTGTTTTAAGTATTAACACTTACAAAGTTGTTTGAATTCATTCCGCTTTTTTAACACAACTACTAATTCAGTAAGATAGATAGAATTCTATCGCACCGGTAAATTACCCGGTAAGTTTTGAAACTCTGTCTTATTATAATAAAAACGGGAAACGTCGGCGCCGTATAAAAATTATCTTCAATGGATAAGATGACGTGGTGTACAGATACAACATATTTCGTCCATAATAATTCATGTGTCAACTAAAATAGGATTTAAGCAATACAACAAGCATGTTAACATTGTTCAAATAGCCAATTTCAAATTTAGGACCTGTCGCAGGTCCTAGTTCGTACGAGATATAAAATTACTAAGTTACTCCTTAGGGTACACATGTTTAAAAAGTCCCTAACCTATAAGTAACCGACTGGCTAGACTATGAGTAGTATCCAAAACCTCCGTATCGAAACCTAAAGCTATCTAAAGATTGAAGCACGCCACCTATTACCTTTACAAGTGAGAACAGAAATTGCCCCGGTCACACAGACACACCTCATATTACATAATCATATTGTTTGCTTGATGATTTTGTATTCTCTGTTTACTCAGCTTTCTCTTTCTCCCTACAATGAATGAAGCGTACTTGATTGCATCGTCAAGTAAATCTAGCGGATTACTTTAAACATTTTATTATTAGCATAGGGACCAAAGTAAAGTACACACTGCTGAGTGCTGATTGATCACATCACAACGGAACGTCCTCCACAATAAAGCATGCCTTCCACATTATCTTTCGTCCTTAGGAAAAAAGCAGCTTGTCTGTCTCCTCTTTCCAAATGTACATACATTAAACCTCAAGCAGCACACATACATATATAGCAGTATTTATATTGTAGACGAGAGACAAGGAGATGGATAAAAGGGGACGTACGGACGTACAGCAATAATATAATCAGTATCACTCATTTCAATTTAGAATACCATCTCCGGCAAGAGCAATACCCCTTTTCTAACCATACCTTCCTCTCATTTCCCGTTACTATTAACTTTGTGGGTAATACATCATCCTTGTTGTATCATTCCCCTATCAGTATTTTTCATTATCATCATCATTAAAGCAGGAGAGCAGCAGCAGCTGAAGTTTCACAAAAACTGGACTGTCTATATGGACACCATCGCCCCTTCATCACTTCACCATCATGGCTGTACCGCAAATACAATAAACATGACGGACGACAAACCACTTTCATTTTCATTTTATATTCGCATTTCATTTGCATTGCTGTCGGGGAAGCGGAAAAAATACATTTACCGACATTTCCCTCTACGTAAACACATTCATGCATATGCATATGACATATGTATCCAACAAAATACTAACGCGTGTGTATTCTTCTCTGCCGAGGAAAAGAGACTGACTGTGAATCGAGTCAATATTATGCCATGCTCGTTTTATTATTACGCTTTTTAACCGTTCGATCAGGGAAAGATGTATGCATAAATTTTAAAAAAGGGCTTTTTCGTAGAATATATTTTATTTTGTCCACATACACATTTACCACCTATGTACCAACAGCCAACCAGTTTGGAACGTACAAACAAAACTGTTTTCCTACGAAAAGGATAACATGTCGGAAAAATTTGTTCTTGTCTTACTCCGCTATTCACATTTGAGGCATAATTATGATTCTGACATACGACAAATTTTCCATCAAATAAAAACAAATGCGCACAAAAACCGTTCAATGGACAATAGGCACTACTGATTCATTTCGTGTGTACATTACTGGTACCCATGCATGTAATTAGAAATCCTTCTCCCTTAACTTCTCATTGTGTAGTAATCTAGTCAGATGGTAAAGTTTTAAAAAAAAACGGCCATTCTTAGATTAAAAGGTTTATGGGGATTGTAGATTGAACTTAAAGCTTATAATTAAACTTACAGTTGAAGAAAACTTGAAGTAGGACTTACTCTGCAGAATCAATGAGATCGGACAGTTTCTACGTTATTATTATTAATTGGATTTGCCCTCAACATTGAATTAATTTCTCGGCTTTCTCTCCTTTAACTTCATAAATGCCCTATAATGCTCAGTAAATGCAGATCCAAACCAGAACATGAGCAAAATGCCAGAATAGTTTTCCTCTTGATAAATTTAATGGTATGTAAATTAACGAGATACAAAATGATTCAGACTCCCCGAAAAAACCGGTATTATTATCGGGGATGATTCATTTTACAACAGACAGCCGCTCAATAGGCAACGGTACACACACGAACCTGATATAACAATCATTGGGATAAAATACATAACTTGATGATGATAATGTAGATAGACAGTACTTTTGGTGTACACAAGTATGATTACAATTACAGCATCTCATTTTATTTCAGTTGTACTCTGTAGATAATAAATACGTGTTGTAAACTACAATAACGTACCACATTTAATTACTGCAGCGCCTCTGCAAGGGTGATGATGACGATGATGATGACTAGCCATAAATTCCTAATATGCATTCATACCGAAAAAATTCGTGCAGTATACCTATTCATATTCGAATACGGTGATATATCGCCTGAAAACGGGCTCATATTTTAATGGCAAATGGAGGTTTATATACGCGTGTAATAATAAAAATCTTTAATCCAGTTTGGCATTTATAATTCGGGGAACGACTCCTTGCTACGACCACAAGCCTACTACTACGAAAAACCCTGGCTCGCTTACTCACGTTTGCTTCGTTACTACTTACTCGCAACTTACTCACAGTTTTAGTTTCTCATGTCCACTTAATTCCGTTCGTTGTTTTGTTGTGGTGCTTTATGCATGCAATCCGTCTTTGCTTTTATTTCAGAGGCAAGGCATTATTACTTTTTATTATTATTATTATAATTATAAATACTCCATTTATTTCGGTGGTTTCCCCCACAGCAGAGTCACAGCTAAAGCCATTGTACTGCTAGTGCTGCTAGTGCTGACTGTACCCCGTTTCCCCCGTGTGTGATCATTAGCCAAACACGTCATTCAACTTTACCATTACTGCTTCTACCATCCCTCCACCATTTCACCCACCTAAACCATCGGAAAATATAAATGCTTCACTGTTAGTTTTGCTGTTGTGCGCATAATATTTAGCTCCCTAGTTTTGTTAGTAAACGATGGATTAGTTGTAGATACAGCGAGACATAACGCTGTGAGTAAAAAAGCTTGTCACTGTCATATCCACTGCTGCTGCTACTGCTACTGGTATTTGTATACGAAAAAGAAGGAAACCGGGTGGGTGCAAAAGGAGTAGAACAGAAAATGAAATGAATCAGACTGTAAGTTTGCTATTGGCATTGGGGCTTTATTCTTCTGCTATAATATGAGGCTAGTGTTTTTATTTATCGCTTCATCTCATCGTATGCGACGGAATCAGATTCGGATTTTATTTGTGATGTGTGCATTTCTCTCTCTGTGTGTGTGTCTCTCTCCGATATTCACAACACAACCTAATAAATGTGCTACTGTTTGTATTTTACACACAAACATTTTTTGGTTCTGATGACATTTTATCAGGTTCAACAGAATAGCTTAGCATTTAGGACAATAAATACACAAAAGTGATACACTCTTTGGACACGATCACAATCCTCTTCACGTGATTGGTAGTTAGTCATAGTCAGGTTTTGAATGACGGTGAAATTATAACTGGGAATTTAAATGCTACTCATCATTAGATGACTCACACTGCAGAGAAACGATTTTTTTTGGTAAAATGGATACATTGATGTGTGTATATTATGTTAGATACGTTTGGATGAAAATGAAACTGGACGGTATAGAGTTATATTATGTCATTCGATGAGACTGTGTGTGGGCTCAAAAGTTAGAATGAGTGTGTACTGAAATTGGAAGCGGTACAAGAAAAACTTGCTAAATTTAACGCAGAAAAATATTAAGCTGATTTAAATACGAATTATCTCTTTTCTTTGAGTATATTTTGTTTACAATATTTTGTAGCAGATCTGTAGATGAAATGTTTTTAATCCATACGTGCATCACTATTATATAGTAATGATTACTTGCAATAGGTACGAACCTATATCACTTTAATCATTTTATTTGAACACCGATGAAAATGGAGAACACGATTTTTAAGCAGACCTTGTGTTGTTTTTGACATGTTATGTTATGTAGCAAATAATGATAAAAAAAGCTTGTGCATCTGCTCTTGGCTCTGTAGTCGGTTCCGGCCTGGGTTGCCATACTTGCTCCGGTTTGTTCTTACAACCATAAATTATTTAAGGTCTCGTCTAATTTTAACCTTAGCTGCACGCCTGCTCTCCTTATCATTATCAAGTTTCGTCTCGATATCTGGGACTGTAACTTTTCTTGGTTTAACTGCAATTAACAAAAGCAACACAAATGTTATTCTCAGTATCACCACCATCAAAGTCATAGCCCCACAAACAGCCTCATGTTTCATTATAATATTTTTTTCGTGCGTGATCATGCCACATCTTTTAGCTATCTTACACATTTTCCAATTTCACAGCTAGTCTAGTCAGTCATGATAGCATTTTTATGGCAATTTGCAAAAAAAGGTGGACGCCATGTGTTTCCCAAAACTAGCGTCGTCGTTGTGTCGGAATTTTTTAACGTAGTTAGTAGGTATGTATAACTATGAGTTTGCACAGCATGGAAGATAATGAATATATTTTTTAACGATTTTCTATCAGTTCCTTTGTCCCATCATGAACAGGAGGCAATCGTTTTTTTTTTTGCAAAATATTACAACATCCTTCCCCAACTAACTTACTAAACTTTTTATTGAATTTGCGATTATCATGACTATGACCGACTGTTCCCTTTACAATCATCTTTTTATGAAGAATTCAAACAAACGGACAACCACTAGTAAGCCTTAAGATGTTATTATTCTATAAACAAACAAATAGCACCTCAATTCTAAAGTTTATTGTGGACTGATAATAAAAAATAAATGGTAAGCACCTGTCTGTCACGTTGTCCCCCTTGTCCTTATTGTCAAAAGCTAAAGATTTATCATTATTATTATCATGTTTCACTGGGCATTTCCTTTTGTCATTGTTGTATTCTTTACTCTAATTTTAACTTTAACATTAAAACCTATTATGTCTTTTGTTATCCTTTGTAACACAGCAAAAAATGTGTAAAATGCCACGCCATATGCTCGCCAGTCCCCACACAGCATCTCGTTGTTATCCTTACTGCTGCTGTTCCCTTCCAAAAAGAATCATTTTTCTAGTTCGTATTATTGCCTGTAACGTACCTACCACCACCAGGCCATTCCTCTACCTCCTGTCGTCATTATCAGTATCGTAGTTAACTTTTAGCTCGGGTTACATTACATTATATTATCCTTTGAGACACTGACTTGCTATTTTGCTGTAGTTCCATAATATGTACTTTTATTATGTTCAATGTTATGCCGCTGTTGAGTTTACATGTATTTGCCAGTATAAGCCATTATTATTTTACCATAAATAATCAAGAAAACAATAGTGGGACCTTGAGTTTTTGAGCTCCTATTATTAATGATGTTTCCCCGCTTTTTCATACAGTTAAAAACATTCCTTCACTTATGTGTAGGTATGTATGTGTTTCAACTTTGTAGCAAGCTGCTTTTGCCTACAGCTTGCAGCGTTGTGTTGTCGTCAAGCTGAAAGAGAGTATCCTGCGAGGAATATAATTTGTCCTGTCCTGCATTATTATTATCATCATCATCACGACAACTCTGCTTGTTCTAGTGTTCCTGTTACACTTGACTGTAGACTAGTTAGGATGTTTTTATGAGAGTGTAGTTAGCTCAGCGTCTGCTCCTTTTTAAATACGGGATGCAAGCCAACTAATGCAGCAGTGAAGTGTACTAGTTATCTATCATTATTATCTACATACCTACTACATTTATCTACCATTGAGCATATCTACACAGCTAATTTTGAAACCACATGGTTCTCACATGCACGCATTCTTTATATATTATGTACATACATTACATTTCCAAAGTGGTCGTCGTGTGTGCAAGGAACATCATGATCACGTTTCTATGTTTCCCCTTAAATTTCCGGTGGAGGCAGCACTGGCGTGCTTCATGACAATCGTCATCTTCATTATTGCTACTGTCCTTCAGTACGTAGTAGTACAAACTATTATGTACGTACGAGAGCATTTTCCTTAAAACCCTGTCTGTTGCTGATTGTCATCTTCATTATTGTTACTGTCCTTCAGTACGTAGTAGTACAAACTATTATGTACGTACGAGAGCATTTTCCTTAAAACCCTGTCTGTTGCTGATGCTTTCCTAGCTTTTCTGAGGAATAATATAGGAAAATGCTGAGGGCTCTCCCGAGAACCAATTTTTTGCTGCTCTCATCACCGCCATCACCACTTCCTTTGAAGTTTACCTTTTTATTAACTTTCCAGTTAGAAAAAAAATCAACGCTCCGCTGACTATTCCAGCTAAATGTAAAGTATTAGAACCATGAGTAATGTATGTAACTATAATTACAGAGTAGGGTCCCTGCATAAGAGTGTATCGTCAACGAAAAAAGGGGCTTCTCAAAAGAGAGCAGCAAAAAAATACAGCGAGGATAAACCGTACAAAAACACATCATGTCTATGTTCATACTGTCACTGTGCAAGGTGTGCGACTCTGTGACTGCTCTCTGTTCTCTCGGCGTAAGCCGTATAGTCCCATTTTACTTATTTTCCCAATCAAAATATTGTGTGTGATACTTAATCTGTAACTTTACGTACGTCAAATTTCAACAATACTGAAAAATGAGCGTAAGAGATAAAAATAAATAGACTTCAGCAGACCAATGTCGTACGTAGCACGTTTTTCGCCCTCTCTCTAAATAAAAACCTCTAAGGGATGTTGCTGATAAGGGTTGTAAAACATTAGCTGAACGATAAGAGGGAAAAGTTAGCTTTAAATTAACAATATAAGGTCCAGTTAAAACGTTCAGATCTGCACAGTAAAGACAAAGGACGCAGTGTGTTAGAGACGTTTTTATGATGCTCATGTTTTTAGATGTTCGTGTATTTAAGTGACATGACCACATGACGTAGAAAAACCATCGTTGCTTTGTAGTCAAAGTAATGATGTGTGAGAGTTTGAATCTTAAAAAGTGCTTTGTTTGAAGTAAGGTCTCTCGTTTCGGCTAAGTTGCTTCCCAATTTATTGTACATGTCTGTTTACATACATATGAAATCGATGACAACGAAATAAAGATGTGTTCAACTCAAATACGTTATAAGGTCCCAAATATTACCTAACAATATCATGGGTTCATCTTGGCACAATATTTTCTTCCAGTAGAGAACAAACCCCGCTTTCTATTTTATATTATCAGTTGGGAGGCGGGGTGTGATATTCTTCCCCCTGAAAAGAGGAAGAATATCGTATATATAACATTTAAAAGGGTGTTATATTCTTCCCCTTGTATTATTGTATTTTTTATTTCATCAACAAAAATATTTGTGTTTTTTGTCACGTCAGTATAATATGCCGGACATCTTCTTGCCCGGCTTCCATGTATACGGGTATGCCAGACG
>JAHZNB010000920.1:0-19145 GCA_027744295.1 Callyntrura guangdongensis | reverse complement strand
GCACCTATATGATTTCATTTGACTGTTGGATTCATCATAATCATAGCTGAATGTGTTGACTTATTTTGAAATGTCTACTTGGCTCCGTTTTCATACAGAGTTATGCATGAAATTAAAAGAACGTTTTAAAAAGTTGCTAAAATATAAAATATTGATTTCCTTTCATGTTTCCTATAACTGTAGGGGTTGGCTGCTGTTGAGACTGAAGCGTAATTTTTTTTCGCTTTTCACTATTCCACATACTGTGAACTTTAGTTGGTGTTATTTTATGATTTAGCAGGATTGTATCGATTTACTACATCCTGAAAAAACGGTAGTTCAATGAGAAATCTCGTTGTGTGAAGTAACAATGATACGATGGGAAACCAGAGAAATCATTTGTAATTGCCATTTTTTCCATATGTTGCTTTTCTGGTTTGATTGGAAATATAATGCTGATGATAGTCGTTGTGCCTGAATACGGGCCATTTCTTTACACTACTTCTTTTTTATCGACATAACATGACTAAAGTGAATTATGTTCAATTGTTAGCTGAAATATAGTTTATGGCATGTAAAATAAATAAAATGTACACGCATACCTAGATAGGTAGATGTGTTTGGTTTGCAGATAGTCAGGGTGTTTGCTGCTGAAAGATATTGACTTGGTTTACGTATGATTTTTTTGCAGTCGTATATCATCAACTTTATTATGATTACTATTTGCTGTTTAAGACAGCTTTTTTAAAATACAATAATGAACTTGAACTTTGCTTCGGTAATTTCTTACAATTTGACGATGCAAAGCAAGTTTACTCATAGATATCGGCAGTATGAACAACGAATACCTATATGCAAGGTGTATATTAAGTTCTCTGCCCAGCAAGCAGTAGCAACCGTTTGTATGAATTTGTTGGTTTTTAGTATAATCCGTGTAATTAAACTACAGGATGCAAAAGTTATTTACACTTCCTGTGAAATGTGCCTTAAACTTAAATCAAGAAATTGCAGAGACCGTACACAATTTAATTAGAAAACGAGTAGAGTCGGAGTCGCTGGTCCAGTGCAAAAGGCAGAGCTACACGCATGCATTGAATACGAAATGAAAAAATTGTGGTTGGTTGTAAGTAGTTTAGTCAGTTTAGTGTAGTGTAGCACTTGAGAAAAAAGATGCAATGTAAAAAATAAAAATAGACTCATCAACAGCAGTCCGATACAGGATTTATATAAGAACTTTCATTTATTTTTATAACAATGCTTGATATAAATGTGATCCGCCTAGTTCAAGTAAACATGCTTGATTTTTTACTGGCTAGTGAATGCTAAAGTAATAGGTAGCTGCACTACCTATCTATCTGTAGTAGTACTGCCTACATAAAATATTATTTACCGGGACGCCAATCAATCCACGACACAGTGTAAAATGTACGCATATTTAAGTTTATGTGGATAACCGGAAAAGGGCGAGATAATCAGAAAAACACAAATTACCACCAGTTCGCTTATACTTTAATGTTTGAAGCTTTTGTTCGCCAACGTTTAACACGTCATTAACCTCTGCTATGTTTAGGTTCACCCTTGGAATATATGCAAACTTTCGTGGAAATTAGAGATCATATCTGCATTTTATAGCCTGCCTGAGCCTGCCGCAGCCCAGAAATAGACTGATTGTATTGAAATCTGACAATCAATTTAATCCAAACACAGAAAATTATCTGCGCAACCGATAATATAGAGAGGAAGGACATGAAAAATTACTGTACACTTGGATACCCGAAATGCTTCTTGTTATCAATTTACAAAAATTTATGCAATGTAACAACTTGTTTGCAACCCGAGTTCATTGCTCAAAATTTGAAAAGCAGCCCACCATCTCCCATTCCTGTGCACTAGTGAACAATAAACAGGGAGACTGTATTTAATTACGATTGTTGAGTAGCTACTCCTTCTTCAACTAAAACGATTGCTTATTCTGGCCACTGCTCCCGGCTTGTTTTTTTTTTGTATTCTCCTCCGGTCCCCGACACACGTTCCGGTCGTCGTGATGTAGTTGCGCTGGTAGTAGTGGCAATTATATATGTAAAAAGGTAAAGTTGAAAATTCTGTTTCAAATATATTTTCTTTTGCACATCATCTATTTACATTTCTAATTTACACAGTTTTCCCTTGCGTCATGCAGTGCAGACTTGCATTCGAAAATAAAATATCGATTTGCAACAGACGCAGACATATTATTATGCAGATACCTGATGGCATATGATTGGTACTATTGCTTTTGTTGGTGCCTTGCCCGACGAGCAACCTTCAGTTTCATTTTTACTGTTACAGAAAACAATTATTGTTGTTGCAGTTGTAGGAAATGAAATATAATAGAAAGAATCAAGTGTTACAAAGAAAAGGAAACTTGTCCGATGTCGTGTCTGTCAAAGAAACAACGCACCGACGTGCATACCTATACATCAAACTAACAACGCACACCAACTTCACTGTGTCTAGCTTGAGGTCACACACGTGTACAAGTTGCGTTGAACCTACCGATTTAGAAAAGTTAGTGTTTCGTTGCGCTTATGTATATAAATTTTCTGTAGAAGTCAAAGAGTAGCACTTTGTTAATTTTCTCCTGATTTTCTTGAAAACAAACAGCATTGGGAAAATATCAACACATTTTCATAATCAGATTTATCAAAGTCAGTGATATAGGTTTAAAATATTATGGTTGATATATACGTTACACAGTCATAAAATGATTATCGAGATCATTGGTCATACCACGAGAGGAATTCTTGTAATACCTACTTAATACAACCATTAGTATTATTAGCAACCCATTATTGGTTTGTCATGAGTCATGAATTAAAAGTGGAAATGGCTGTGGTATTATATCTCATCATCATTTCCATTTTTATTTAATGATGTTACATATGTGTGCATTTTTTGAGTGTACGCCCGCAGTAGTAAAAGACAACCAACACAATCATAAAAGCTCAATTCTCATTCTTTCGTTGTCGTCGTTTAGTTTTATTCCTCTCCTTTTCCTTGGATAAGAAGTCAAGGAAAATCAAGTCAACGTCTTTTTTTTCAACTTTTCATTCTCCTCAAGATGAGGATGGTGATGATGATCTTAATATTACGTTTGTGTTTGGTCATATATAGGTATGCTCAATCTAAATTCCCTATACAAGTACCTGCCTACCGTATGCCGTCGTGTATCTTGTGTCTTCTTCTTCTTCTTCTAACGAAACGAACGAACGAAAAATAATTTTCTTCAGATTTTTATATAACGTTCAATGTTGTGGTTCTCTTGCTCTTGTTGGTTGGTTGGTCGTGGTGATGATGATGATCGTGTTTTGTAGGTTTGACTGGAAGTGGTTTGATTCGCAACGTGCAAAAAAACGTAAATTGCGAATTTACAGCATCCAGTGAGAATGTTTCATGATGGATGCATGAAAAACTGGCTTTTCATAATATGTTGTTACTCTCTCTTTTCTCCTCTCACATTGCTTATTATATATACATTACTTGGAATGAACACAGGGATATTATTATTGTATTGAAATATAATGTATATATATACAGATACGTATATATTCTGACTTGTTACACATAAAACTTGGTTTGGAGATTGTGGTATAGAGTTGTTGTAGCAGTGGCAGTAATAGTAGATTATAGTGGATGATAGTTGCGTGGACCACCTTAGAAATTATATAGACTTGATTCACCTTGTGATTACATGCAATCCTCACGGTCATCAAGAAAAAGCATTCAATGTGGGCATGAAACAGTCGGAATAAAAAAAATTTAGCTTAATGCATGCACAAAAGTAGAAGTGGTAGTGGTGATGTAGGATGAAGGAACGTAATATTTTTTGCTATTGCTTTGCCATGATATAATAATAATATCACATTCAAACTACTCCTATTATAGTTCGTTAGCGTTTTGAGGAAATTATCTTTTGCTGTGCTACTATATCCCTTCGGCCCAACTACGCTGTCAATCTTATTCCTGCAACAAACGCATTCCAGAACTGACCGTGTAAACATTTCTATTTACAAACAAGGAAAATTCAAAATTCCGGCCTGTTCGGAAAAATAAACACACTCTAGTCGATTTTCAAGTTTCTGGTTTTGTGTTTCAAAGAAAATAGGTAGTACTAATACCGTAGATTTTTTTTATCAGCATTTATGCTGATGTGGCCACTACAGACTAGTAGTAGTAGTAAGATTAGATTGACGAGCCTGATAAAAGTTGGCCATATTCGGTTTTTGTCACCAATGTGATTTTTTTCGTTCATTTTGTGGACCTGCTTGAGTTCAAGTTATGCAAGAGAAAATGAAGAAGTTGGAAGTTACAACCACCCGCATCATCAGCATGGCAGCTCCAGCAGAAGTCATTGCATCGTTCGTTGGCAAAAAAGATGATTCTCGAAAAGTGACAAGCACAATGGAACCGAAAGGTGGAGGCCGAAAAATACGCACCTGCTGCTACTGTTCACCACTCATCACAAGGAGAAGAGCGTATAATATGGATTTTCGTCGTCAATTTTTTAGCCTTAAATGGATACCAGAGGTGCATATACAGCTAGAAAATTTAACTGTTGTAAATGCAATCTTTGGTAATGTCTTTGAGGCTAAGATATCACCGTTAAACTCGTAATGACCAGTCATCCGTTTCATTCTCGCAGGAGGACCATCAATTTCTGTTCATCACACAACCAACTTGGATTCCATTGGAAAGGTAATTCAGTTCAAATACAAAGTTTAAAACATAATTTTGAAAAGACGATAATTACAAGGACCTGATTTGACTATTTGACTAACTGGTGTTAAACTATTTTGAAAAGTCATATATTATATTTAGTTAACGAATTGGGAAGGCAGATACATATACAATATTAGTTTATTAAAAAAATCTTGTACTCCTGCACATTTAAAACGTGTACGCAAGTATCATGTGATTTGCTGTTAACGTTTGTCCAAATATGGCAACCCTATGTAGAAGACTCAATTACAGGAAGTTCAAGAAACAAAGGCAGACGCGAAGTGAAAGAAATAGAGAGAGAGAGAAAAACAGGCTTCACTTGTAAGTAAATAATAAATGATGATGGAGTGTTTACAGAGTCTGCATGTGAAGAGTTTCAGTAATTTATCATAAAAATCAAGATCAAGCAGTGAAGAAACATTTTTATTTTAAAAAAGCTCACTTTTCTCACTTCAATTATTGTATATGTATCGTTACGTCTTAAATAGTTATACATTTTGCTCTATTAAAATCGCTATTATATAATCTGCCCGCAAAGCAACACCGAGTTCAGCAGCAGCAGCAGCTCCCTGCACGAATTCAACTTATTCCCATGAATCCCAGCCCAATTGAGGGAGCGAGAGGGCGAACGAGAGAGACAAGTTTCAGGCTGTGCAACAGGATAGTAAATTATAGTATCAGCACCAGATAAAAAAAATCAAGCTGAATCTAAAATAAAAAAAATATGCTTCACTAATATATGTGTACGTGTTCATCAGAGCGTGCATACATTTCGTGTTGCTTTTGCTGTTGCTGCCGTTTCATCGTTTGCATCACACAACCGAGGAGGAATCCTTTTGCCTGGAAAAGAAAAAAAAGTTGGTTTGGTTTTTGAAGCTATCATTATCTTTGTACGGCTACCTGTACTTGTGTGCTGAATCTGAATCCTTTTTTTTCTACAATATCTATTATATTTACCATCATACACCAAAAGTTGTTGCATTATTCCATTCCATCAACAAAATCAAGTTACTTTCCGACACTTGTTAGTTTCCCTATACAATTATTTTAAAAGTGTCAGTAGCCGAGTAAGAGAGAGAGAGAGAAGCTAAATGTATGCATGCACGTTCGTTAAGCATATTATAAATATTCTAGAATATGCAACAGCCACAATATCAACATTAAAAGCAAAGAAATATCATCAAGTAGCAGGTGTCTGCTGTGCCAGAAGCGAACAAGCTCATTTTAATCGTATATTATCAAAGTGATTGATCAAAATCTGCAGAGATAGAAGAAACAGAAGTACATTTTATACAAAAAAATAGATTTTTTTTTGTTTCTTATCAACTTTCATTTGAACGAACAGGGTGAGAGTGTTGTTCGTGGTCATTGTCTGGGAATCCAGTCACTAGTTATCAAACAGCAATGTTGAATCTAGCAAGCTATCTAGCTGACTACTAATAATGAATGGCAATTTAGGAAAATGATCGAAAGGAATTTGCATTCATGCAGCAACTAGTAGTGTACTTGGTTAATTAATACTTCAGCCGCACCGTAACAGCAGTGGCAGAAATTCAAATTCAGTTTTATGGCAACATTTTATGATGTAACAAATATGTATAATTTTTTTAGTTTTAAACAAGCTGTTTACATTTTTATGGCTGAAACATTACAAAGCACGGGCAATTTTCCCTCTAAAAGAGTCTTTATAACTACTATGAAGAAATTGCAAATCGATCAAGTTATGATGATGATGGACCTATAGGGTATATATATATAAACGTTTATCACTTTTGGATAATGGTAGGCAGATAATCGTCGTATGAATTTGTTATCCACGTATCAAGTAACCTGAGAAAGCCTTGGTACTATTTTCGTATCTTTTCACTGAGGATGGAGAGGGGAAGAAAACTGACATTAAACTCTTTATCTCATCATGTCATAACTCCGTGAAGAAGTGTCTGAATGGTACGTTATACATAGGTAGTTGATACCACATATCCAAGGTAAAAAGTAGGTACTTATAATTATAGCATGTCTTTCTATGCAAAGTAGAGAGTTCGTCATGAGACAGACACGTTGCGTTGTAAATTAATAAAAGGTTTCGTTTAATACGCACACACACACACACACGTACGTGTACGTTTGCCGTGATTGAAAGTTTAATTTGTACAACTAGTAGCTATCACGCAACCATTTTCCTTTGACTTGTCAAATTTTGATTCATGCAAGTAGAATTAATATTTACCAACAACGACTTATATGGTAGCAAAATTCCAGAACCCACGTAATTTAGGTCGTTATATATACCACTAGCCTATATTATAGAAATATATACATTATGTGTTAGGATTAGAGAAATGATTCAGCGTTGTCCTGTAAATTGTTCAACGGAAGCAGATGTGTCCTATATAGGTAGTAGTTAGTAATGATAAGTAATGCGCAATGCGTTTGTCAACTTGTGAAGAGTATCCTATTATTCCTAAACATTTAGCTGTCGGGTTTGTAGTTTGTAGATTAGAATGTGCGTATCCAACAAAATCTGTGTAAATAAAATTTGTCTTATTCACAAAACATTATTTCGCGATATCAATTTTACGTAAATACGTGATTTGTTTCATTTGGTATATTTTGGGAACACAACCGCTTGCCTATAGTATCAATAATCAAAATAATTTTGACTTTGACTAAATGTATTGCATTTATTACTTAGCAAAAAACATAAAAGCCAAGCTAAATAAAGGAAACACATATGTATTATACGATTTAGATAGACAACATCGTATCAGGAATAAAGAAAACAATGCTTACAGGATACACTATTTTTGGCGATATGTTTTTGCTACAAAAATGTATTTATTGTTAAGTCTGCACTTGTTCATCATGTAATATATAGGTTTTAGTCAGAATCTTGTCAAAATATCTATTGAGATACGTGAACTGAAACACCCGCACGTTTCTCACAATCAGTAAAAAATCACAACATAAGAAATACATTGAACTATACCATCAGTTATCAAACCGCGTGCTCTATTGACTTCGTTTGTAAACTGTTGTCGATGTTCTTCTGGCATAATCATTTTTTATTTTCAATGTTATGTAATTCATAAAAAGCTATAATGATGAAATAAATAAACAGTTTGTTGCCTGTTGTTTCTACACGTTAAAATCATATAAAAATGTGATTATTTATTTGTGCTGCCAAATGCATCGTTTTACATACTTTGTGAAACATCTATACTTTCTCGTCACATTCATTTTTAAAAAAAACTAGTAAAAAAATTTGCGTGCGCGTAGAAAATTATCATAGTCACGCTTTTAATACTACAGGCTTCAAGGCTTCAACGTGCGTCAAGTACCGAATTTTTCAGGGCAGCAATCATCATCATCACTCAAATTCATTTTTCTTTATCTAGTAATTAGTAGCATGGTCTGATGATGGACGAACTGCCGGCTCACATGTCTGCTTTTTGTGATGAGTAATAATTAAATTAAAATCAATTAATGTTCAATGATGTTCTATAAAAAATAGTAATGACCCCGCTGCGTGTGCAGACAGTATATCTATCACACCGCGCAGGTACCAGTAGGCGCGCCTTTATTTTACAGTTTTTTCTTCAGATTTCTACTTTTTAATGAATCGAAGTAAACAAAATTAAGTGCTTAGATTTTTATATTTTCATTGAAGATAAGCTATTTTTGTAGTCATTCATGTAGTGTAGTTTTTTGGTTGAACTTGAAGCTAACTTTACCAAGAATGTACGGCTCTTGTATAAATGAGAAGTAATAAGATGTTGTAAGCGTGATGTGAGCGTATGACTATGATTAAGCAAACAAGCAGAAACGAAAGACCGTTTCCGTTCTTGCTTCTCCTTTAAGTGCCTTTTTAACATTCTGTGTACACCGCCGACCGAATCCTTTCCTCTTGTAGAAAACCACCTCTACCTACCTGATCCCTTCGAATACAGTCCTCATTCCTCCCTCATTACCAATATGATAAATGCGGTATGAAAGTTGCGGCTTTGACCTGCAGCTGCTACTGCAAGCTCTGCTTTTCATTGTTGTATGTATGATATATGATTAACGAATGAATTAAAAGAGCCAGCTCATAAAAAAGCACCAACAATAAAAAAATTCTCGAGGAAGAGGGGGTAAACAGACCGCAGAACAGAAATAATACATGCCTACACACTTTTAGGCATCCATATTATGTTAGGCAAGCGCACTATCAATGTTCGTTTTTTCTTGGCACGCTCCGAATGTAAATAACCGTTGAATTGAATCTAGCAGATATGTGTAGCTATTTTCAGAGCTAATTGGCATAGTTGGTGCTAGCGCTAGTGGTGGTGGGGGTAGTAATGGCATTTGGTAGTTAATCCAAATTCGTACTCCCCCAAAATGCATGTAATTCTATTTAGCCTGGCATTTCTCGTAATCTTCCTTTGAAACTGGATTTGTAAGGGTTCAGTGAGTAAGATGATATTATCATTTTTTTTTCGTCGACGGAGAAGACTTGACGGATGGGTGGATTTAATATGGCCGGTCAAGGAGTTACTTGGCCTCTGCTGCAACAACCGACTCTTCTAGAATGCTAAAATTTCATAGTACGTTGAATTTGATGTATAAAAGTTTATTTGAGCTGGCTAATAGAAATGCAAGGTGGAATAAAGGTGCAACTTCAACAACCTACGACTTTTCAGTGTTTTCAAGAAAAAACGAAGAAACGGAGGAAGTCAGATGTGAATCCTTTTTTATTCACTAGCCAATCTCATACTATCTAAATAATAATCTGCTAGTACCATCAAACCTTTTTAGACCCGTGCTGTAATCTAGCATCTTTGCCAACATTACAGTTTCCGCTGAGACCCATCGAAAGTCAGATTTACCCTCTCAGTTTCTGAATAAACTTCATACAGTCATCATCCTTTCGAATCACGGTTAAAACGTTTTGGATTTTAGTTTCCAAAAAAATACAATGTGACTTGATAGTGATTGCAGTATTTTTGGAGGAGAAACGAGAAAATCCCGTGAAATTTCAATCTCGCAACTAGTTTCAACGCGTGACAATATTTTTATTTTCTCAGGAGAACTGTGGATTAGCGGGTCTGGATTTTTGGCCTTGTTTTTTACGGTTAAAAATTCTGATTGGCTAGCCTGCAGGACTCGATTGCATCGTTTCAAAAAAAATATTGTAAAACTGACGGGTTGCAAGGTGCCATCAAATACACGACCCTTGGTTTCATCCCCAATCTCTCTTATAATTAATTATAAGTCGCGGACACGTAAGTCTTTCTTAATTTATTTCGTCAAAACCGTTGTGTAATTGAATCTGAACTGTACAGCCAGTCGGAGAGCATTCAGACAAATAAAGTTTCCAGTAACGTTTCAAGAGTTTTTTGGACGTTATAACGTTTTCGTGAAATCGCCAGAAATATTGCAATTTGCAAAGGAGGCAGTTTTGACAAATAGTTGGTAGTATATAGGTATGTTCTATGGTGCCTATCTATGTTCTTCTATCTACGTCAACCTCTGACCAGCTAGAGCTAGAATTTCATTTGTGGAAAATATTGCATTTTACGACATAATTTAACATGATCAAAAAATACGATCTGCCGTCGCTATCATCAATGAAGTAGCGCTCTTTTTTCTCAGACAAAAATTATTACTCTTGATAACTAGGCGTTGAATCAATAATGACCTTCAAAATACTTAGTAGTTCCTAAATTTTCTTTACGCCATAATTATCATTACCAACCAATTACATACTGTCAAGAGTTTATAAAAACGAGTTATTTCGGTATAATTAGCCTGATGATTGATTCAGCACACCGATACGATGGACAAAAAAATGGGCAGGATTTTTTTTATTGAACTATCATCACAAAGCCAAAGTTTTACACGTTTTTCTGATTTATAATAAACCAAGATAAAAGTCCGCCCTTATAAACCATTAAAAATAATTGTGAGTGTTTACGTATTTATTTTCTAGAGCTGAAAAGTCGTCCGTTGATGTAACCCGATAAGGTAAATAGATTTCTTTAGTTTGCCCTTTTACCCAACCACCCAAGCTCACCAGCAGTTTCCTGTTGATTTTTTCAAGCTTTTATAATAAGCTGTCTGTGTTAGCGTAACATATTATTTACCACTTACATAAAGTCATTACTTTAGTTGGATAGGAAAAACGTACAGCAGGTTTTGATGGAAAACGGTGTATAACTTTTTAAGTTGCGAGATGCAGATGTGTACAGTGTACAGCTTACGAACTTTTTTATAAATAATCTGCGGTCTCCCCCCCCCCTTTTTTTCCTACTGATTGTCAGCCAGGCAAGAACAGAAGCAACCGGTGGCAGGGCGCAGGTGTTAACTCGAAGAAAAAGATTTCATATCATATTACGCTTAACAGACATTAACGAGAATCTGCAAGGCAGCAATATCAGATATGGTTATGATCGCATCCCTTCCGGCGCACGATAAACCTGCTAAATTTCCTCTCTTCCTTGGCGAGTCAGTTATTGTTCTGTCTTCATTTACAACAACAAGCGCCTTGTAAACGTACTCAACCCGAAGCTACTCCTGTTTCCTCTCTCCCCGGAAAGCTGCCAAAACATTTACATCACAAGGTTCTTTCTATTCTCTCTTGTCTGTTCATAGTGTTCATTCACTTTTTATTGTAACAATTAGTCTTCTTTTCATTTCCACCAATCGGGGAAACTCAGCGTGACGGAACGGGTAATGGATACATGCTACATTTTTATTGTATTTTAAGTTATTTTTTAAAACAAACTTGATCCGGGTGTACAGCGCAGCACAGTCGGCTCAACAGTGCATGTATTTATTATACCACTAGATTCATTGAAACTACATATTATAATTTTTCTTATACGTATCTAGTAGAAGCAAATAATGACCGTTGATTGTATGTAACTCGCATCATTGTAAATAATATGTATGTCTTGTTAGTGTTTTTTCGATTTTAGAAGTACATTTTTATTATAACTTTGGTCATACATATTTCAAGTGAAAGAAGAGGCAAGACACTTGTTGAAATCACGTACAAACTTGCTTTACGCCGTTTTAAACCTAAACTAATTTATTATAGAAATATATATTATGCTTATGCTGTATATTTATAAAATGGCCTACACATTTATAATGCCTTAAAAGCTCCATGTAAATTACAATATAAAATGTAACATTTGACACGAAAAATTACATAATTATTCTGGCTTTTATTGGCCAGGGGAAGATGTTGTACAATAATAATTGACATTTTCTTGGCATTTTCGGGTATGTTTGTATGTTTTTGAACCTCTGAATTAAGTTAAGTTTGCTTGTACGATTTTAAAGATTTTTACTAGTATATTATACGTAGTCAACAGGTACGACGATAGTAAAAATATTTATTTTTATGCTTAATATTAAGATCACAGAATGGTTTTAAAATGGTACTCAAGCTTGCAAATTGTGTGACAATAATGCTAGTAGTACCATGCTACTCAGTAGTATTGTAGTAGTCATTTGGACAGTCGCAGGAGCAGATGCAGAATGTGGCAAATTCACTTCATTAGAGGACATTTTCTCGCATAAAGGTGATTCTGCAAACCCATCTTGTTTAAAACATGAAGCATAGGCCATCACGTGAGGAATGTAGTTTTGGAAGTTTACACCGGTAAGAAAATGAGCATATGGGCCTTTAGAGAAAATAAATACGTCGTCCCCACCGTGTGTTTCATAACGGGAAGGGATTCCAGCGTAATTTTTATAATCTACTTTGGTCATGTCGTCGTTGCTAACATTCGGCCTGGTACCGTTTGTATGGGGTCGAAATCCAGGTCCGTTGGCAAAGGATATGGTTGTGTACGGGAGATTGTCCATGTCTGAGGTGTCGCCAATCCCAAGAATGCTAGTACCTCTGGTGGGATACCCAGCTATCGACATGACGTGGGAATGGTCGGAAGTTACAACTATTAAGGTATCTTTATCATTTGTCACTTCATCAGCGTGTTGAACAGCCCGATCCAACTTCGATAGCTTCCACAAGGGCACGCTGCCCAAAGTTTTCATGAAGAGCGTGATCTACACGTCCACCTAAAAATCAATGAAAAGTGGTAAGAATCTAAAGAAACACAAACAATGTCTTTAGTCTTTACATGGTACTAAAACATTTACATAATTATATCATGCCTATTAATACCTTCGACCATGAGGAAAAATCCATTTGGATTTTTGCTCAATATTTTAATTGCAATATTGGTCATGTTCTGCAAAGTTGGATCATTATTCATGGTTAAATTATCCGTGTATTCAATGTATACCTTCGACCATCAGGAAAAATCCATTTGGATTTTTGCTCAATATTTTAATTGCAATATTGGTCATGTTCTGCAAAGTTGGATCATTATTCATGGTTAAATTATCCGTGTATTCAATGTGATCTGGCGCAAATAGCCCCAATAAATAGTCCGTTTCGCTGACGTCAACTTTGAGGAGATCTGAAACATTGTCCACATACACGGCATTTTTGTGAAAGTTTTGAAACTTCCATTGTTCAATTAAATTCTTCGAGTCATTTCGCATGCCATTTTGTCCATTTTCAGGATCAACAACTGACGAGGGAAGAAGGTGTTTTCTACCCCCTCCCATAATCACCTAGACCATTGTATTACACAAGAAGTTTTTCAATATTCATTGTAAACGTCATAATCGTTAAATATAATTGCATTACGATTATGTAATAATAATTCACACACATTAATATTTTTTCCTGGGTCGGAAAGAATTAGCTGCTCTGCAATGTCATCGCAGTGCTCTGCATCGAATCCAGCTTTTGTCACCATTGCGTCATTCTCCCAATCTCGGTGTGCAATTCTCGCATACGTTCCTTATGAAAATTTGTACGGAGAAACGTAAATTTGTTGTTAAATAACCTGCGCTCAAGCTGAAATGGACTTTTGTATAGTCGCTTTACATGCTTTCCAACATTAAACTAACCTGAGCCCATTCTAAAATAGATGTTAGCTGATTTTCCTTTTTCATTTGAGCATTGCAATCCCCCATAATAACGTTCGGAGACACCCCAATTGTTTTGTAGTTGGTTTTAGACCCAGCAAACAGTGCAGTGGCACTGCACGCAGAGTCTGCTACCTGTGCGTCACTGCAAAATGTCTGTAAATATAACAATGTGATTTATCAGATAAAAATGATTTGCGCTTGATTCAATATAAATAAATCCATAAAAATGAAATGCTTTTATTATGCACCTTGGACGATCCTAGATACGGGAACGTGTCCATATGAAGACTGGCTTCCTCACCAAACCTGAATCCAGATTTTTGCCCTTTTAAAATACGAGCTGCCGTAATAGTAGGAACAGACATTCCATCACCGATAAAGTATATAATGTTCTTTGCTATTTTTTCAATTGGCTTGACGGCTAGACGTCTTCTAAGATCGGATTGAGCCACATTTTTCCAAAATAGAGCAGCTAAATGTATTATTGTCAATTTATATTAGACCGGGATTTTCATGTATTTAAATCACAATAAATAAATATTAAAAATTCTATAATAATTGTATTCATACGTTCAGTTCCTCTCACACTCTTGAAACGCTCTTCATCCAAGCGTTCCTTTTCTGTAGACGACAATGCTTTGGGTGGTGCGACAGTTGTCGTTGATTCTGGGGATGGAGTTGCTTCTGTAAGGAAATCTTTTGATAGCAAGCAGAAAACGTATTTAAGGACCACAAATATATGTATTTTTTTTTATTTTAAATAATTTAAAAATTTATAGCTATCCACCTGGCAGATGTTGATCATTATGTAGCGTAACTTTTTGTACTTGTGTTTCACATTGATGTACAATCGCCAGGCAGATAATTGTACTCAAACTGGCCACTAATTTAGGTGGTAAATTAGTCATTTTCAGGAATGCGATTATGCGATATATGATTTTCAAAGAAGAAAATCAATGCATACAAGAGAGAGAAATGATATTTTTGAATAACTTTCACGGCACATGCACGACAGGAGCACGACTCTGTCAAAGTCAGATTCTGGTGTGTACTTCAGTCTTCAACCGACATCCATAAAATTTGCAAAAGAATCCAGTGTCAACCATGACAAAACAACAATCGATTGACACTCAATCCAGCTCCAGGTGTATATTTGCGAGGTACACGAGCCAAGTCAAATTGTTACTGTTTCGTGGAATACTTTTAACGATGCGGCTACATATTAAAACCATAATATTCTACGTTTCAATGAAAATTTGGAAGATGACTCGGTGCAGATGAATTGTTCATGAGGGGCTTCCTAGCGCGCATGCATTCTGATATTCTCTGAAGCTTCAAAAAATATGCTAATTATGCATTGTAGGCACTCTTTACCAAGTAAAAAATCAACTCTCTATTCTGCCACTGCACACGACACTACTAGCTACTAGCAGACTGACAGAATAATACGACTATTCATTCATGCCGAATCATCTCCATTTCAATTTTTCGATACCGTCCTGATGGTTTGCTTTTTTGCTCATCCGTATTACATTAAGAGCTCACCTTCATTAAAATATTCGAAAGCATTTATTTTTCAGAGAGTAAATAATATGAGCATGTATGTATTTTCATATACCGATAGTATCGTAAACCCATGCAACACACACCGTTCAAACAACATAGTCAATAACATAACATATGCCAAAGTCATCCCAAAGTGATTTGCAATGCTTACCACTGGTAGTAATCATAACAGCTCACGCAAAGGAGGGCTAATAATGATGCGTTCGCGCATGCAATGTCATCACAGTCAGGTTTCATTTTAAAAATAAAATCCTTTCGACTGTACGCAGCGCAGGTACACATTTTAGCTATGAAGGTGTTACGTTACGACTATATGACGGTAAGTTTAACGAATATATATATCCGTATAACAATAAGACGCCGATAAATTTGTACACGAGTATGTTTTGGCATTGCATTGTTCAATTGTAATTTGTGAAACTTCTTAAGAGACAATGTAGACTTGCATTGTGTTATATTGACTCGCTCGACTCTCCTTGACGTTTGCTCCCAGCGTTTTTTAATTCCTTATAGCTTGTTCCCATGCATCAAGTACGAATTCGTGTAAAATTCAACTGTGAACATAAAATACAGCACATAGTATGAGATTTCGTAATAGATGCAACAACACAAGTCAGAACCAACAATCGTTTCTAGCATTTTGTACGTATTCAAGTTTTTATGAAGATATTTTTCAAGAAGGAGCTACACGCAAAAAATGTAACTGTGTGTGTAAAATAGCTTGAAAGAATCACTTTTTATTTTAGTGTGGTGACGCCCTTACAAAGTAAATGTCACAGAAAATTGCTTTCAAACAGTGTCTACGTGTGAGTACTGCACACGGTCGGTGGTGGTGTTTTAGGTTATTAGTTTTCTTTATTTCTTTATACAACGTAACTCATTATAAATTATTCTGCGAATATGTACGTAACAGTTGGGCATTATGAATTCATGAACTTTTAATAAATACTCGCTGACAGAGATGTACGGTCATTAGAGGTGAATTTATTTTTTTCCTGCTTTAGATGTCTGAAATGATGAATAGACTTTTGTTTCCCATATACTAAATACCACTCAATATGAAAACTTTGGACACATGTTGGGATAATAGGTCGCTGGGTGGGATAGGTTAATAATTTGCTTTTTTCCAACCAAGCTTCCTTTCTAAAATACAAAATTGGATTAGATTCTCAAATTGAAAAATGTACATAAAAACTCTCACAATGTGTACGATCATACATCAGGTAGCGTTTAATAGGTTTAATGTAAACATGTGTGCAATGTTTTATTACATTTTGATAGGTATAGACATCTGCGTGTAGTGTCGGTCGGTACGAGATGTCTGCCAAATTGCTGTGAATTTAATGTAGGGAACGTCATTGTTTCGAGAGAAAAATAAAGTATTTTCATTTAATCATCTACCGAGTCAACACAACACATTTGACATTATAGGTTGACTGGTATAACCAAAGCCGCTGAAATGCGACCAAATAAACATTACATACGGCAAATTCATTCAAAACCCACTGAACAAATATTTTGTACACAAACAAAAATTGTAATAACGGTATTTGTGTTGATATACGATTAGATTACGATCGGTTCAACAATTTTGTTGGAACTTGGAAGTTGTGTATTTCTCCAAAAAGATGAAACAGAATTTCAATAAATATTTCATGGTAATATTATGCGGATGTGATGCTTGTAATGTAATGTATAGGCATATTAAGCAAATCACATAATATGGGTAGATATTATTAGCAGGCCTCTGTAAATTCGTGTCAACGCACATAATTAGAGGTGTGTACATTATCAAAAACAAAAACAAAAAACGTTGATCAACATATTATTATCCTGTAGTGCGCAATAGTGTTGAAATTTTTTACTTTGGCTGATTGCGTCATTTTGGTACAAACGTAGAAAAAAAGTTCTTTTATCCCAATTTACAAACTGAAGTTTCAAAGTTGCAATTTGCAATGCTACTAAGGCATACGGGATGGACTCGGACTGATGGTGCGCGCATGTGTGCAAATGCAAATAATCATTTGACATGTTCATTACTTAAACTAATAGTCGCCCCACTGATAGGATATCACTTAATTGCTGTTGATGTGTCGTTTGCTTTCATTATTACGCAAGTATAGTATTTTTTTAAAAAAGCAAGCAAACTTGAAGTAAATAATTTTATTAAGCGCTGTATTACGCGATTTTATTTTGTTGATTCTGCTCATTCCAGTTGTTTGTGTGGTTATATTTATATATCGTCGGGAAATTCTTCAGCATACTCATCCCCTTCTTTCTTTACTTCTTCAAACCGCTGCTGGCTCTCAGCAATACGATGCCGCATATGCTCAGCAAACGTAGCTTTCCCTCCATACCATTGCTCTGGTTTGTCTGGATCTCGTTTAATGAATGGCATAATTTCCAAGCGCACTTGCGAGATAAAATCCTGTAAAAGCATCGGCGGTGGTACTTCACCAATAGCGTTTACCACTCCGCAATCAGTTACATGCATGTTAATAATAGTCTTTCCGTTTTCTTCAGTGTTTCTTGCTTGCATCTGCGCGTGTATTTAAAACAGTGATGCTTTGGTTATTAACTTTTTAATTGGCGATAAACGGCGATGAATACAACATTAATGTGTAACCTTTTTCAAAAACTCCATGCCGCCACCAATGATTTTCCCAAACACGTAAAAAAATTTGTCCAAGTGTTTACAAGGTCCAATCGTAATAAAAAATGCTCCCCCAGAACGATTCTTTGGTCTTGTTATCAAGCCAGCCTCCGTGTGAGAGATACTATTCATCAATAGTGGTGGTATAATGATTAAAAGCAGGTCGTGCAAACAATATAAAGTTCAGAGAAAACTTGGAATTTCATAGCATTACGTCCATTACGGCGAGCTCTCCTGTAGCATCATTGGTGTGTACTCCACTGTGGAATCAACATGCTCTCCAATGACCCAATACAATTTTCTGAAACTGCCATCCAACACTTGAACACAATGAAGGCGATCAACTTTCTTGCAGCTTCATTAGGGCATCGAACAGGCAATAAATCAATTTTTTTAGATAATAAAGTACACGAATGGATTAAATTAAATGCATCCACTTTCGGGATATTTTGATAAATTTGCGTATAAATTAAAAATGTACCGATATGTGCGACAGTCACATGCTGTTGCTTTTGTATTTGTACACAGACGTTGAAAATTCTTCACAGTGAACGGACACATGTCAGCATAGAGTTCAATGACAAGGTTTTCGGCTTGAAGGTCTTCGATCTCAATTAAAAGGTAGGCATACTGTCTCGGTTTTGCCAACGCCTTTTCCATCACTCTGCGGTAAGGCAGTGGACAAGCTTTTGGTTTGGTTATGCTTGGATACTTGCATATTCTATCTCGATGCTTTCTCTGTTCTGTGTACCAGTTCTTCAGCTTTTCGGTAGAGTACATTGGTTTCTACAATGGCATACAACCAACTGCTCGTATAAATTAACGAAAGCAAGCATTAATGTTGTAAAGGTAAGAATGGTATGCAAGACAATTGCTTCACGTCCAAAATTTACTTGCCGTTTGCTCCAAATATTGATACTTTTGTATATTTTGATATACGAGATTCATTGCTTTCATTGCCCGTTCATACGTCCTGTTACGAATGCACTTTGTTGCCGGTAGTAAACGGGTTTGTAATCCGGTCTAAGTGTCACACCAATCATTTTCAACCATCAACGATAAGTTGTACTACGCCCATGCAAAAAATTGTTAATATTTTGTCAACCTTAATTGTGCCATTGTAGATAGCAGCCAGTTTATAGAGAAGCTTTGCATTCGCTACTTCAATTTTTGCCTGAAACAAGGTAGAATTATTTGC
>JAHZNB010000919.1:0-11454 GCA_027744295.1 Callyntrura guangdongensis | reverse complement strand
CTTTGAGACTGTAAGTAAATTCAAATAATTCCATTTCCTAAACCCTATATTCCAGTAGCTTTTTAGAAAACACTTTCAATTCCAACTGATCTACCTTATGAGTTCAAATCAGACAAATTACTGCCTATAAACCTTTAATTAAACCAAACAAAATTCAAAATATTTAAATTTATAAGTACCTACTTTGTCCATCTTCACAGAGGCATTTTATGAAGCCCATATATATATTTTGTATTCTATTTTTTCAGTTTGTAGAAAGCGATGTTGATGAAGAACTCTTATTTAATATTCCGTAAGTTTGTACTAAGCAAATTATTAATATAATACGCCATATATGCTAATAAAATATTAAAAATATATTTGTATATAAACAGAAATCTTATTATTACATTTAAGGTTTACTGGAAACGTGAAACTTAAAGGGCTCATTATAGTTGCTCCAGATGATGAAAGTCACCCAGCGAGAATTCGATTGTAAGTTTATTATTGTCATTACCAAACAATACTGAAAAGCATTAATATTTCAATTTATCAGCATAGCTGAATAGTTTATTAGTAAGTGACACTCTAGGTAAATCTAATACGGGAATGTTCTTATAAGAACTTCGTACGGCGTTCCGTAGTTATGCAAAATTAGTCGCGACAAGACGATCTCCTTTTACACTTATGTCGTAGAGGTTCCAGTATTTTAAATACTGCCATGACATATTTAGCAGGTGGAACATTTTTGTATTCAAAATTTAATTTTAGACGCCCTGTACATTCTCATTTTTCACGTATTTCACGTATCATGTATTTTCACGATTCAATATTTAATGGCATATAACCTCTGAGCATATGTATATATTCATATTTCATATGCAATGCAATAAATGTCAGAATTTGCTTTGTCAGTAACCACGTACTTACTTGTGAGTAATAAATTCATTTGGACACAAAAATAATTCTTACAGAATTTGTATTTTAAATCGATGAAACTATTTTCAAATAATTTCGAAGGTTTAAAAATCGTCCTCACATGACGTTCGATGACACTCATGCTGAACCGGTACAAGAATTTGAATTACATCGGGATCCTACCGGCTTGCTGGAGTATCCCACAAAGTATGTATGTTTTACAGATTTATGAGAAACATAATTTTATTCAGTCACAATGAAAGGCTAAATTGATGAAACCAATAAAATGAAATGACTCGATTTTTATATGTTTAGAGTTGTGAGTTTTTCGTCAGTTAGTCACTTAACGATTCACATACCAACAAATTTCGGGAATGACAAGACTAGATTGTGCTATATTGGCTTGCGAGGGGAATGGACAGCACCGCAACGATCTGAACTTCTCATCACTAATTATGAACTTCGACCAAACCTTGCAGATCATCCCAACAAAATTTGGGAACAAGTGTCACGGGAAATTCAATAAACAAAAACTATGAGTGTATTAAAATTCCATGTAATGATATATGTGTATGCATGTGCTATGAACCCTGCATGGTTAATCGATAATTTAGTATATCTTTATTTTGCGGTTTTCTACAAAATTCTGTACATCTCCAAGTTTACTACTGAATTTTAGTTGCGAAAAAATTTGGTAATTCCGTATGGAAATTATAATTTGCACTTCCAAGTTGATGTTTTAATATAAACAAAATAACTAAAAAAATTATTGCGCTTGTATTATTGTATGTGATTAAAGATATCGTGTCATAGCGATAACAATCCTAAGGAACAAACATGTCTTTCAAATTTATGTACCTCTGTAACTGTACTTATCTCCATACATACATATTGAATTTGAATTGTCTTTGAATTGGTAGCACAACAAAAAGGCTAGAAGGCTTCTCTGTTTTTCTGAAGAAAAAGAGAAATGTAGCTGTCGTACTGACATATATAAATTACAGCTTTAGTCGTTTTATATCCTCTTGACGAAAGTCAACCCTGTTTGAAATTAAAGACATACATATTTTACATTTAGTATCCTTTAACGATGACGCCTAAGGTAACAATTTTAACATTTTGTTGTAATTAGTTAACTTTTTGTTACCTTAGAGTCAATATATTGCGTACTTCTTGAGCCGTTAGTCTCCATGTCACTGGCCCTTTCCCCCAAAAATCAGCAACTTCAGACACTTTTTCCAAAGTTAAGAAGTATGGTAATTTGTGAAAGTCGCGCAAATTTATCGCGAACAGACCATGTAGTCGAGCTAGTCAGGTAACCCATCAAGGTTCTTAGTTCCTTGTCGAACTGCAGTCCACCAATCTAAATTAAAAAGGTAATTTAAGACATCGGAATGTGAAACCTTGTCAAAAACAAATGCAGTCAGTTTATGTGTTCCTTGGACTAATGGACGCTGTATAATGTTAGTTAACTTAGGTTTCCATGGCACAGAGAACAGTGATACGAAACATTATTTTGATAGCCATAGTTACTGATGGGTATCAATAGTGTACATCACTCTGTTATAATGTGACCATGGCACTAATAAATTAAATTTTATAATCACTTACCCTGTTAAATTTAATTTTTAATAGAACTTTTTCCATTTGTAAGGCGATTTCGTTAACTGCCATGCTAACAAAAGCTGAATACGTTGAAGGGCTAAGACAAACTTAAAATCTAATGCAGTCAGTTTATGTGTTCCTTGGACTAATGGACGCTGTATAATGTTAGTTAACTTAGGTTTTCATGGCACAGATAACAGTGATACGAAACATTATTTTGATAGCCATAGTTACTGATGGGTATCAATAGTGTTCATCATTCATCAATCTGTTATGTGACCATGACACTAATAAATTAAATTTTATACCACCAATTAAAATAATCACCTACCCTGTTAAATTTAATTTTTAATAGAACTTTTTCCATTTGTAAGGCGATTTCGTTAACTGCCATGCTAACAAAAGCTGAATACGTTGAAGGGCTAAGACAAACTTTGAACGACTTAAAGAAGGCCTCTAGGTTGGAAATCAACGTCTGCATTGATTCACTGTCATCAGAAAATTCATCTTCTTCTATTTCATAGGATGGCCGCTATAAATAAACAAAGCAGCAGTTTGATGCGAGCTCTCACTTACAATACATAATCGATAAGGCCACTACTACTGCATTAAACAAAGGATTTTTACACTATGAAAGTAGGTATCCAACCAAGGTTTTACCCTTGGTTTTACAGCACTTGATTTTAACTGAGAAAATCCAAATTCCGATACAGATTTCAAACGAATGTTAACAGAACTGAGCCCAGATAAGCAGCTTGTAATCTTCTCGTTTTCATATGTGGTTAGATTATTTCCAAACGCATCCATTGTGGACTTTTCCAGCGATGTTTTCAACGCCGTAACATACTCCATGCTTACATCTGTATTGTTAAGGTATGCCTGACAATGAAAACATTTAAAACTGTGTAACAAACGATCCATCAATTTATCAATTTGATTCTCTGGATTTTTACAAAACTTAGCGAGCTTCCAAATCGTATTTTTATATACAGTATAATACACTCACTACAAACTGAGTTCGGTTCTTTTCAATGTCAGAACCTTGGATTTTTCCATGTTGCAACGATGACTGCAATACGCTATATGCTTGTGCCAGGTCCAAGTATCCACTAGGAAATCCTGCGCAGAAAGACAGAGAAATTTCACAGCATCATACTACATAAACGAATTTTATCACTCTTGACTGAGTCACCTGAAAAAGAATACCTTGGCGAAGTTGACTTAGTAAAAGGTCAGCAAAATCCGATTCTAATATACCACATGCATTATTGATGACAGCACAAACTCCGTCAACGCTCTGACTAACTAAACTCCGTTTGATACATTTTTTAACTATGAAGAAAACATCATCAGTGACACTAGTTACAACAAATGTATCATCGGAACTTGCCTCCACTAAGTTGTCCAATTCAACTGCCTTTTATTATCATCAAATCAAAAAACTAGTTTAGTCCATTATATATAGCTCTTGCATTTTATTCACCCTTATATTGCGTATGGGTAGCTTATCTAACATTATTTACTAACCTTCTGAACACTTTGTGCCATAAAGTACTGCTCCAGAAGAATGTACTGTCCAAGTAGCATCTGCATCATTCTAAATGTTTCACTATCTTTAAGCAAACGATCCAAATTTTTTAGTTTGCTGGCCTTTTCTGTTTCATCCGTCACTGATATATCTAAATCACTCTTTTCATACAACAAACAAAGTTCTTGTACATCAACAGCCATACAACCATACTTTACAACTATTTCAAAGCGGTTTTGTAATTTTTTGCTACCGTTATTCGTCTCCGCACAAAACGCGCATACAGTTCTGTTCTTGCATTTAAAAGTGTCATCTCATTAAGAATAGAGTCTACTTCTTTTGCTTCAATTTTGATTTCAGACCGTTGGTTCAAATAGGCTGAAACAACTTGCACTTTACGATTAAAGTCGCGATGCTTACGGAATTCTTCGATAATTAATTTTGACTGATAATCGCACTCTTTCTGAAAGTATTCCATCACGGAAAGCATCCTTCCTGGTCCTAAAAAACGTTACATAGGTACATTAGGAAGGTAATATGCAAATATTATAAATTCTTCCGACTAAATTCTGTAGTATCTCATAAATAGATTTTATTAATGATGAAAGAGTGCACAATGGAACGCTTTTATTGGTTATTTTTCAGAATTTTCCAACCTCTTACCATAGTAAGTTTCAATGAGTGGTTGATGAATTTCGACAATACGAGCTATTCCTTCGAATAACAAGGTTAAAGTGTCCGCAAAGATTACATTTGCCCTCTTGTCAGTTTCTCTAGTTAGCTTTGCTTCATTCAAATTTTTGGTTGAGCTTTCTCGCAGCTGCAAAAATCAACACACGTAAATTAAGTCTTATCTGCATAAGTACCAGGAATTAAGGGGTTGGGATTGAGCACACATTATTAGTTATTATAAACTATTTCACCTTTGATGACAGGTAGTTTGTAAAGCGACGTAGACCATCGTCATGCATATTTAATAGCGGAAATATTTTGAAAAATCTCTCTACTGATGCTAAGTCGTCTTCTTTTACAGCGTCATCAAATTTCTCAGCCACAACTTTTTTCAGCTGATTTTCTGCATCGTGCAGTCTATGGAAAGATGCGTCCATAGTTCTCCCTGGGTAAAATAATTTTTTTGTTAGCATTATTGATTTTATTCGGGCATTACCTTTAAATTATTTATGCTCCACAATCCACACGACCTTATTGACCACATTGTTCCGCTTACTACCATAAATGGAATAGTGCAGAAAATTGTTGAGTAGAAATACCTTCCGAAACATCTCTCGCTGTATGTTTAAGCAAAGTTTCATCCATAGTTAAAAATCTGTGCACGTGGGCAGCAGCTTGTTCATAATCTTCGTTTTGCATGGCGGTTGCCACCCCTTCGCTACATTGTTGCAAATCTAATAGATCATTAACTCTTTGCTGACATTCCGAAACGCGGTTCTGAGAATAACATGTCAGAGGAGAAATTAGAGGAATGCGTATGTATGTGTATCCGTGTACGTGACATAATTATACACTGTCAGACTTAGTCTTGTTCGTAAGTGTAACTGTTGCAATCTTTACCTTTGCTTTGTCCAGTAGGCGCACTTTGGCACTGACATCTTCAGCAAGCAAAGCAGTGCTTTTAATAACCTCAGCAAAGTGCTGTGCTTCCGCTTCAACTGGCTTTAAATTTGATAACTTTTTCCCCAACGCACGTAGTTGGAACTCTAGGTCATTTCTGTTGGACAGCAGTTCCTTGATTCTTTTGTCCGACTCTTTCTGAATATAAATTGGAGAAATTCATTCATTACTGCACTTGGCACACAATTGAAGGGTTTATGTAGGTAGGAGATTATATATGTGAAACCTCTTTTTCATCCAGCTCGTTTTGTAACCTTTCTAAGTCGTCCAAACTTGTGATTCGTGAGAAGTCAATCAAATCCATTTTAAACGCAAGATCGACTTACAACTTACAGCTGGTTACTGGAACCATAAAATAATAGAAGGACCGTCCCGAAAAATATTTAACAGAATATATATTTTGTAATGTAGATTCATTGGCTAAAAGTGTCACGTCAGACTGACATAATGAAAACGACATATGTTGCATTACTTGCCTCGTTGCCCGTCTATTTACCAAAGATTTAAGGTGATATCAATTTGCATTCATCTCCAACATCAAAAATACGTCTTTTAATTGTCTGATAAAATTACCCTTTTCACAGGACCGACCGCACCGGCAGTAAAAAAATTATGAACAGATGATACAATGATACGTTGATTCGCCATTCGCCTCAGGTGATGATGTGACGTATAATTTTACTCATGTTGTTTTTTGACAGATTTACAAACAAAACAAGAACAAGTACATTTTAGTGTTTTGGCAAGTTTTGTTAGATAAAGGTTTTAAAATTATTAAATATTTGGTAATCATTGTTCCATTGGGGCATCCTGCATCGATTTGGCGGTTTTCCGGTGTAAAATCGGACCGCCTCTTATCCGCCTCTAAGGCTGTCGCTGGAGTCCGTTGGCATCTCTTCGCTTCACATCTCACATACATTACGACTATTAGCCGTATTAGCAGACACTATTTTACTATTTCTTGAAGAAAAACTGAATGTTATGTTGTATGCCTAACTTGTTCCGTCTAAAGTAGTTCAGATTTGTCGCTCCTCCCCATGCTTGCAACAATTTTTTATAATCAATTCATATAGTAAACTAGTAATGGAATGTATATATGCACCTTAATATGTGCGTATAGGGTGGCATGACTAATGCCGTATTAAGATTGACTGTAATTAACATAATCATTTAATGTTAATGTTATTGACAAATTCTAAGGGCGCTGCAGTGTTGGAAGTTGGAATTCCACTACTAGATTTTGGGAATAGTTTTGCCAATTTTTGCAGACAATGTATTTTACAGGATATTTCTTGTAAGTTATAAGATGCGCTTATCGGTACTATTTTTACATTACATTTTATTAGTATTCATACTTGCTAATATTTGGAATATAACGGCATTTTTTTGTACCATATTTTCTAAAGGCGTACTTTTAAATGGTTTCATTCCTGTTTAATTAGCTGCACGTTGTCGTCGAAACTAGATTACATAAAAAAATTGTTCCTGCATAAGAAATTGAAACCCGAACATGGCTATATTGAAATGTTGATTGTAATTTTGTAATTAGAGGATCGGCTCAGTACTTGTCAGAATTTATATGCGCATGCAATCAATCCAGTATCGTTGTAACAACGACAATGAAATATGATAAACATTTTTCTTATATATTTTTTGCATTACAATTTTGCTTACGTACTTAGAAAGTTGACTTTCATTAATTAGTTCTACTTTTTTATTCTAGGACTTTGAACAATTAGAACGTCACGCTAAAATATGAATTTAGATGAACGGTCGACGAACGGTGCGGTAGCATCAACCAACAGTCATCAATGATAACTCATCATGCACGCTTGCTTGCTTTTAAACATTTTTGATATGCTAAAGGTTCCAGTGGAATCCTCTCCGTCACACATCCTAGATGGTTATTTTTTTTTGGTATTTTTGGCCACGGCCCTTTTGTGTTGGCGTTTTTTCTACTTACGATTAGCTTTTACCAAGAGTAATTAATTAACTAGAGCAGAAACTATAATATTCCATAGAAATGCTTGTGATTGTTCCAGTGTTATTTGAAATGTACAAAATGTACCGTAAGAGAAGATTAGAGTTTCTCCCAATACATGCAAAGTCTCATAACCAAGCGCTATAATGGTGCATTCCTTCGTCCTTTTTCGTCACAAAAACTTGTTTTCTTTCAGTCTATTTCTTTTTACCGTTTCAAATAATTGTTCCTGTTGATTTCAACAGGCTTACAACAACTAGTTATAATAACCCTACTAAGTAATAGTAGCAAAGTGACGAAGTAATCACTTGTTTTGTGTTCAACATTCCCTCTAACATTTCCTCCAAAAACCACTCACCTGAAAACAGAACTTCAAAATTCCTAACCGTTCCTGAGTGACCTTTTTGAAGACATGTGGGCACCACATGACTTCACCTGAAAACTCTAAAATTACTACCAAGGGAGCTTACGGGATGAGGAACTGATTGGAACTGAACTGTCGGTGATTGGTGGATTTCAAAATTCGAAACCATTTTCTAGGTATCGCATCGTCTGGATAGACGGACGGACAGTCAACGTGAAGGTAATAAAAAACCTCGTCACTTAGTAATATCATATGGATGTTACAAGGAGGAGAAAGAGTGGGTTAATTTTTTCGGGGCAAAACAACTAACCATAGCCTAGTAGAGCAGTGTATTTAAGTTTTACTATTTTCTCCCGCACCACTGTCGTCGTCGTCCCACCGCACAAGTCAAGTCGCATACTTGACTGGTACTGACACAACACAATTCAATGAGTATGTGTGTAGTATGTAGTCTGTCTGTCTTTGTGTGTTGTATTGTAATTGTAAATTGTATTTTCGGTAATCTAAAAATGTGTAACTGCGACTTTGTGTATCTTATTTATTGTTCCTAACGAACAGAAGCAGGATAGGAATATGGTTTGCACATACTTTCTACTAGTATTTTTGTAATGTATTGTTATTTACACAAAGTTTACGACGTTATGGGATATTCAGACAAATCGACGGTTTCGCTCCACCAATAGAAGGTTTTAAGACAAAAGACGTTTCGGTGCTTGTAATTTTTCACTTACTGGTCTCATAAAAAAGTTGGAGTTGTACAGGAAGGCAAGGGGAGAAAGAGCCTTTATCCGTTTGAATGAGATAGAAGAGATAGCGGACAACGCTTACCTTTGGTCTGTTGAACGATAAGTTAAACTTAATATTTTCGGCGAGTGGTGTAAGCTTTAATTTTTACCAGGTCATCAGTAAAAGTTTAACCATACTTTCGTGGAGGTTATTGCTTCCGGTAAGTACTTACGAAAAACTGTTAATTTCATACGATGCGTTAATAATAATATATATATTTACGGATTCGTAAAAAAGATAATTTGACAGTGTGTAGGTGATTGGCATTTATACTATTAAAGTTTAACCATGTTCAAGTTGCAAAAGTTTTTTAAGTAAATACATTGAGCAACTTACTTCGTTCCTTTGTTTTTGTGTGACGTTATATTTCCTATCCTATATTATAAAAGTAAAAGTTTGTTAGTTTTCATTTTATGTATTTGTTGATGTGTTTGTCTGTGTTTGTTCCGTTCTTGTATAGAAAGTAAAAGAACAACAGTCGAGAACTTATAATTTTGGGTTTCTGCATTTTGGTGTGATTGGTGTGGGTACAGAAATCGTTTCGTCTGAAGGGCAAAATTTTGGGAGCTAAATCATTAAAACTGTCAACAATGGCAGATGATATGATCTTGTCCCCACCAACCGGAGCCTCCGGGAAGAAAGGAGGAAAGATTGAAGACATTTATCAAAAAAAGACACAGTTAGAGCATATATTACTTCGACCGGATACTTATATCGGTAAGTACGACACGGTATTCTATCAATGTCAAATGTCTAAAGTAACAATCATAACGAAAATATTAATTTACACTGATTCTTTTCGGACTTTTGACAGGATCGGTGGAGGCTGTAACTGAGCAGCAATGGGTTATAGATGATGGGAAAATTGTTCAGCGTCAAGTAACTTATGTACCGGGATTGTACAAAATCTTTGATGAAATATTGGTAAACGCGGCTGACAACAAGCAAAGGGATAGCTCCATGGATAGCATCAAAATCGATATTGACCAGTATGTTTGCTTGCACCCTTTTTTATTTGTTTTAGATTTATGTATTAACTTATAAATAAAATAATTTAATCATTAAATAAATAATTTAGGGAGAACAACAGTGTTTCTATCTGGAACAACGGACAGGGAATCCCGGTTGTTCACCATGAGAAAGAGAAAATGTACGTCCCAACTATGATTTTCGGTCACTTGCTTACATCTTCAAATTTCAACGATGAAGAAAGAAAAGTCACTGGTGGTCGTAACGGGTATGGTGCGAAGCTCTGCAACGTTTTCAGTACCAAATTTGTTGTTGAAACAGCAAGTAAAAAGTACAAAAGGGCATTTAAGCAGGTATTTTTTTTAATAGTTTTCTCTTACTGTTGGTACTGCTGCAATGCAAATGCAGTATTCGTGACGTCAATCAAATCTCTAAAACACAGTTCTTAAAATACATTTTTTTGGCTACATTACAGACATGGGAAAATAACATGTCCAAAGCTCAACAGCCAAAAATTAAAGATTTTATGGGCGATGACTATACCAGAATAACTTTTACCCCAGATCTTGCCAAGTTTAAAATGGAGAGTCTTGATAATGACATTGTTGCAATCTTCCAACGAAGAGCTTATGACATTGCAGCTTCAAGTGGTTGCAAAGTAATTCTAAATGGAAAACGATTGACGGTAAGCTAAGCAGTCATACAAAATGTTTAAATAACTTATGGATATGATTTAAAATTAGATAACTGTTACCTGATATTTATTTTGTTTTTAAAATGTTTAGTTTGTAGCAATTTTTTAAACAATTCTGTATTCCAATTCCTTAAGACTTTTTTTTATTTCCTTACGTTTTACATATGAAGGTTGTAGATTGCCAGTGTCGTTAGTCGTTATAAAACAATATATTTATTTGTACGATAGATCAAAATGTGCACCCTCTGACGCATTTTATGCTAAAGTGTTGAAGTCGGGAGTTGTTGAAAATGTACTAACATGGGCTAAATTCAAAGCGGAGAATATCCTTGATAAAAAGCAGTCAGGGAAGAAAACAAACAAGTTAAAAGGAATACCAAAGCTGGAGGATGCAAATGATGCTGGAGGGAGAAATTCGCTTGATTGCACTTTGATCTTAACCGAAGGAGACTCAGCCAAAACTTTGGCTGTGGCGGGCTTAGGTGTTGTGGGTAGAGATCGATACGGAGTGTTCCCTCTGAGGGGTAAACTCCTTAATGTCCGTGAAGCGTCTCATAAACAGGTAATACTTACTTTGTAAAACATGTTATGACCGCAATGTTCGGGTTACCAATTTTTTCTTGGAAATTCACCTAGATTTTGGAAAACGCTGAAATTAATGCATTAGTCAAGATAATTGGTCTCAAGTACAAACAGAAATACGATAGTCATGATGACATGAAAACACTTCGATATGGAAAAATGATGATCATGACTGATCAGGATCACGACGGGTCTCATATTAAAGGACTCATTATCAATTTCATCCATCACAACTGGCCCAGTCTCCTGAAAATGAATTTTATGGAAGAATTCATAACCCCCATTGTCAAAGTGTCTAAAAGTAATCGAACCATATCATTTTATTCAATTCCGGAAATGGAAGAATGGAAAAAGGCAGAACCGGGCTGGAAAACCTGGAAAGTAAAGTACTACAAAGGGTTGGGTACTTCCACTTC
>JAHZNB010000918.1:0-10032 GCA_027744295.1 Callyntrura guangdongensis | reverse complement strand
GTACGTGTATTACGCGAGGAATACTACACTCGAGAAAGGATTATACCTCCACCTCTCTATCCCTCCTAACGATATGTTACAGTGTCGGGTTTTTTGTCATGCACTGGTTAGTTTTTCATCATTCCATCATCATCACATTTCGCAATAGAAGTAGCACTTGTGGTAGTTATAGTTCTGCTCTGTTACTGTTGTAATAATCCTCGTGTAGTAACATCACAGGCCTCCATTCCATCAACATCATTATCATCATCTTTTTCGGAGAGGGAAAAGTTGTAAGCATTTACCTAAGTTGGCGGCATATTATTCCACTTTTTTAATTAGACTTCTCTTGTGCATACTAATGTGACTGACTGAAAAGTATAAAGTATCTCGCCTTACAGTCAAAGCAGAAAAACATGTAGTCTCGTAACTATAAAAACTTTTTTGCTTGTCGGGAAAAAATCATGAAATATGCTGTGCTGATGATGCTCCAAAACTGTGTGTGGCAGGCAGTAAGCACTAGGAAAACTTTTTTTTTACAGACAGACAACGATGATGACGAAAAGACGATGATGAGGAGACGACATTTATCCTGACAGATGACTGGCGAATGAGTGTCGGTTTTTTGGGGCGCGGTGGCGGTGTGTGTGTGTGTGTGGTGTTAAAATATTATGAGGGTATTCTACTTCAGCCAGAAGCACACTTTTTCCAACTTTTCAACATCAATCTCAAAACTTGATCTGAAATGAAAGGGAAATTTTTTTCTCGTTGATTTTCTCACTCTTGAGTTGTCGCACAAAGTGTGTGTGACATCACCAGCACATCCACATTATGTTTTTTATACTTTTTATCTAATGCGTAATGATTATTTCATAAAGTGTTCGGATTTTTTGTAGAAGAAAAAACGATCCCGTTTCATTAAAAACCAGCTTGGTTTCCTCTGCCGTTTTTACTAAGAGCGGACTGAAAAATGAAACGCACTTGCTAGTATACTGTTCAAAAGACGTTAAAATGAAAACATTTTCCATTAAAAGTTTCATATATTTTCTCAACTTGTTAAAGTAAGTTTACTTCCTTAAAGGGACTGTACTATTTTAAACTCCACTTTTCTCACTAGCTACATATAATGTATAGGTAGTTTGACTGAGGAGCAGTCTTGGTAAGGATTAGTATAAAAGTGAAAGGGCATAAACCAGCAAGATCAATCTCATTAACAACAACTCGTGCTGATTTATATCGTTCTAAAATTCGTGATTTAAAAGTTTTTGTACAACTCTGCAAAGGACAAACGAGAAAACTGTTTTTCTCTTACTCTCGTCAAATTATGACAGATTCATTATCTTTCTGTTTTTATTTCCCCTTTCTGTACTTTATTTTAAATTTTTCACTTTTTTTTTACCAAATATACCTACATAACTTACTGAATTACAGTATTCGACGATAGACGAAGTTCGGGAGAACCCCGCTTGGTGCGCATTTGTGACTTTGTTTAAATTCGTACTTTAAGGAAAGCCTTTTCTAGTGCAATCACGGTTTCTGTCCTACAAAAGAAATGGTCCGTCATTAACAAAATAATGTCACTTGTGACTTTGTTTAAATTCGTACTTTAAGGAAAGCCTTTTCTAGTGCAATCACGGTTTCTGTCCTACAAAAGAAATGGTCCGTCATTAACAAAATAATGTTTTATTGTTCACCGAGCCACTGCTATTATCGTCCTTATTATTACTCCAAACGTCAGTAGTTTTCACATCTTCATTTCATTTCACAATCAAGTTAGCACAATTGCCAGTAGTAGTAAAAGTAGCGGTGGTGGTAATAAAATAATCCTTTCGCACAAATTTCACAGTTAATCTTGCGTGAATAATTTATTCATCGAGAACAAAAACGACTGCATGCATTGTATGCTGCACACGTGACATGTGAGCTATTTGGGAAACGGAATGTAATATTAAATGTAACGTGAAGTTGCTTTATGTACACACAAGCTATGTAATCATCTCGACGTCATTAATACAACTGATTGCTATTTCTAATGCTCCCTCACTAATCATTACGTTGTGTGATGATGATGATGACGATGATAATGGGAGATTTAACCGGCCCCGAAGTAAAGTAAAAGTAAAAAAGGAAGTTGGGTAGTTATTCCTTTTCCCTTTTTGAAATTCAACTCTATTTTTGCCCATTTATTCTGCTTTTCCATTGGCCAACGAAGAAAGCCATTAATCACGGTGGGTATATATAAAGCACACGAAATGTTTCTATTCCCGGAACGGAGTACGATTCGAATATGGTTTAGTCTGGAAAATGTAGGCACACTTTGTGCTTGTTTTTATGGTATAATATGTACTCAGGTATGTCGAGTTACTAGAAACGTAAAGTAGAAGGGCGTCTCGATAATGATGAAAAATATGATTGTTTACTTAGCTTTCTTGCATCATCATCAAAAGGGAGTAGTGGCCGCAGTAGCAGTAGAATGTAATGAAGTCATGTAAGGTGGCTTTTGTTAATGTTCTTTAACGTTTCTATATAGAAGCGTGTGTTCCACTTGTTTTTGTAGATTCATTTGAAAAGAGGATTAAAGGGAAGAGAGTGAGCGGCTTATGGTAGGTAGACGGTTCCGGATTTCCACCCAGTTTACACGGTTTGTTTGATCCAACTGGGAACAAAGAGTCCTGTCTGTAAAAAGTAAAAAGAAAATTCGTGAAATAGAAAGGCGTTTTGTAAGGCTGTTAATTAAAAGGTAAGATTCGTTAATGAGGCATTTCTTTGTTTGTAATCTAAAAAATTCACCATTTCTATTTTAGGCGGCAAAAATACACATTCATAGATAGGTACGTTGATACCCAGTATGTATCATGCAGACGAATTCGAACGGTTTTGTAGTTCTGTTTTTTATTTTGCTAAATTGAAAGGAAGCCTTGTAATTTTTGGTAAGCGTCAATTTTCACTCTGAATTTTTATGGAGCATGAACAGGTACACGCAACATGCCATTAATTACTCTTTTTGGCATAGCCTTCTGTAAATTGAGAAGTATGGGAGCAAACATAAACTGAGTGTTACTCGAATTACAAACAATCATCCATTCAAATAGCAAAGTTCATCGTCTTTCCAATTCACGTTATTTTTAATTAATGAACATAATCGTTTTATCATTCTCTTGGTGCATTCCTCTCTGTTATTAGCGTAAGCAGTTGATTAGGCTGTCGCTAGAGAGGAAGACATGTGGTGAAATGCCTCGCTATAATATTTATGAACTTGGCTCCCAAGTAGCTTTCTTCTTAAGCCTACCCGCAACCTTTTGTTAATTAATCCAATCATCCACTTTACCTTCACCTGCACAACACCATCATTTTCCCTTCTTTTGATTTACCTTTTGCTCGTATAAATAAATCATGAGAGTATCCACCTTCTTCACATTTTCGCTCTATTGAGTACACATTCAACATGAAAGAAGGTGTGTTTCTACTTATATAATACATTTGTACGCATATGTGCATGGAGTAAAAAAAATCAAGTTGGTGTTGGTACACATTCTTAGTTTTGACGATAATTGTATGTCGTTACCTTTTTGGGCTAAAAACAAACTCGATGATACTATGTAGCAACTTTTGTAGGTTTAATTTGCAAAATTGAATACGTATAACTTGATAAAAGAAGAATAAGAAGTAGCCGAAACAGATCATATAGCTCCTTTCGACTAGACTCACAAACATGTATATATGAAGTAGAGTACAGGAACGTAGTTGTAATAACTCGCTTTCATCTTCTTCACAACTACCACCACTTTTTATAGAGAGATCCTTGAATGTGTAGTGTGTGGAGTGTAACCCAATTTTCTCGTCTTCAGGTTTTGCAATGAATGCATGAATACGAATCCATGCACAAACATTCAAACATCAAAGAAAAGTGAGTAAGAAAGAGGAGTAAGGAAAAAGAAAACTTTTTCAGCTTAATTTTGACAGGCTAATGCATAAATAAGTACCGCTGAAATACCTGTCCTGACACATTTTTAAGAGCTTATAATAATAACAACGCAAACCATGTACACACGGTCGTCTGTATGTTGGAGGGGATTTCCCTAAGAAAAGGAAAATAAGCAAATCTGTGGATAATTTATGCTGAACCGGCAAAATGGGATACACAAAATAGGCGTGATTTCCAACTTTTGCCATATGAAATGAAGAAAAGAAACTTCACCCGGGTTATTTATTTTCCTACTGCTATATCCAAACAGTCAAAAGTTGCAAAACGACAACAGCGACGATGGTAATGATGATGCAATTGTTGTGTATTGACGGGATTTTAAATGCATTCATTCCATTCGCAAATTTACACAGAAGAAACCTCCATGCATTTCTGGAAATAGGTAGATGTGTGTACATACCGTAACATTTCTATAGCTGCTTCTCGCTGAAGCGAAAAGCTATAGCCACTTCAATAGTCTACAGATAATTTGTCCTTGTATCTTGCAATATGTACCGCATATGAAAATTAATTTCAAACATTTTTAAATAATTTGAATGCTCTTGTCCTTTCCTCGGTTTTAAATAAAAATACTCAATTTTCCTGGATGCTCACTGAATAAACTGGTTTAATTGCTGTATAGAGGCGCCGATGAATGTTTTGTATTGATACAAGCTGAGCAAAGTTTGTTATTTTCGCTTGTCAGTCGACCTGGTATCGCTATACANTGAATGTTTTGTATTGATACAAGCTGAGCAAAGTTTGTTATTTTCGCTTGTCAGTCGACCTGGTATCGCTATACAAAATTTGAGCTAATTTGGCTAAAGTTTAATTTTTGGTCCCTCAAATGACCCCCCGTGGGTAGACCAAATTTGCCGAAATTGTATCCCATAGGTGCCAGTACCATAAGGTACCTGTGTGCCAAATTTGAGCCAAATTGGCTGAAGCGTCTGGCCTGTAGTCATGACAGAAGGACGGAAGCCAGACAAATACGCTATTCTCAATATTCCAATGAATCTGGATTCATTGGAATATTGATATACCCGTAATAAATATACACACACATTATTCCACGAAATATTTATTCATTTTAAAATTTACTCGTCCAAGTAGCTTTGATAAACAATGAACCCTGTAAATTTCGAAGAATAAAAAGAGAAACAAAAGTTTCTACATTTGTGAGATTTGCGTACCCAGGGACTTCTGTGAAAAAGGAATTTCTGAAACAATGTGTACTCCGAATCACATATATAATATTAGATTTGAGTTCGCATATCGTTTCCTTTAACCTCTTTCTTTTCTTGCTCAACCTTCCATAAAATCTAGCATTCCTCCCGCATCCTTTTTAATACACTCTGTGTACATACCCATCTCACCTCTCTCTCCTTCTTCTTGCTTTTCTCCCTTCTTTTCTTTTATTGTCACACTTGAACGCGTTGACTCACTTCACGGCACACATCACACTCACATCAATCTCTTACTAGCTTTTTTATCCTCCACCCTCCGACACGTATGGCTGCTGATGTAATTTAACAACAATAACAGTAATGCATAGCCAGTCTGTCAGATGATGCCTAATGTGTATATGAGTGAATGACTACATGAGTCTTGTCTGTCGTCAGATGAAAAAGGCTGAATAAAATATTGCGAATTAAATACTTTTCTATTTTTTCACTCCATCGTCGTCAACTACTGTTGATTTACTCGGCTTTTCGTTGGTAAAGTTGAATGGGTGAATGACGACTTTCACGAGAGAGAAAAACTCGGCTACATTTTTTCTAGCGTAAGTAAAATAAGGACAACGACTCCATCAACTTAATGCACGTTATTATCCTTTTAAGCTATATTTTTGGTCGTCCTTCTCCTCCTCTTCTTTTTTCTCTTTTCGTGAATGTACATTTTGAAGCATACATGCCGAAACCAAGTCTTGTCATTAAAGTTAGATGAAAGGTGCCAAGCTGTCGGATGTGCAGAGTTGGAGTACTTGAGCACTTATTTTTTCACGCGAATAAAAAAATAACCTTTTCAAAAGCTGTATGAAAAAGAAGAAGTTGAGTTTCTCGTATGGCAAGAAAACGAGACGCAAAAATAGAAATGGGACAGAGTCAGCGAGTAAAATCGGTACTCAGGATGATGATGATAAGATGAAGGAAAAAATAAGGAAAATGCAAAAAAAAAGTTTTAAAAGTGGAGAAAAGGCATTAGGGTTGATGTTTCAGATATAGGGAGTAATTCACAGGGAGAAAATAGCTGGTGCAGTGGTGAGAAGAATAAATACATGCATACTTGTGATAATGGATGAGGGTGAACTGGTTAGAATATTCTGCATTCGGAAAAGAAATGAGTTTAAAAGGAAAATCACACTGTCATTTCAATTTACGACTTGCACATCTCTTTCCAACTTCTTATTTTCACTTATTGAGTTCAGCCTTTTAGGTTATTGCAGTCGGCAATATTTAATATTATAGGACTAGATTTTACTTCACTCGTAAATCTGATTGTGCGCGAGGTTTTTGAAAGACACCGTATAACAAACTGGTTATCTTAAACGTAAAATATGTTAGTGTTGGCGTTTGCGGAGGAAAGCTTTCACAGACACTGTAAACTGCTGAAGAAGAGTTGATATGTAAAAGTTTAGTCAATAGAAAACGATACACTACGCATGTTATTCGGTTTTTGTACTTAAAAATGTTGTTATAGTTAGTACAGTTGGTTGGGGATATGAAATTGGCAACTACAATGCGACATTGTCTCTTTAGACCTTCTTTGGTAAAAACATGATTGTCAGATTTTCAAGTTCTAACAATATTTATAATGGAAGCAGACTACATGGGAGAGATGAATGTTAAGTCATTTTTGGCTAACATTTTAGATTCTGTAAATCTACGAAGCATTAAAGTTAACTAAAATTTTACTATTTCTAAAAGATTTTTTGAAATACATTAAATTATTTCGATCTCAACTCACCCTAATCTGTCTCTGAAAGTGAAATCAGCGAACGAAACGAGTACTGACACATTGATGCTTATCGTCTTTACAATATACGTTTTTATTTAATGGAGTGTACAAAATAAAGTTAAATTACTACCAAAATCTACGAAAACATGCAAATAACTAACGATTCGACTTTTCTAAAAACAATAAAGGCTGTCGTTCTTGCTGACTGAACTACTACTAAATCTGTTCTTATTATTTTCAACGGTTTCATTATTGCATAATAGGTAACGGTTTCATTTTCTCTTACTGTAACCAGAAAACAGAACAAATACATACCTACATATATGAGTTGTAATAGTCTCCACGCACAACTTTTTTTAATTTGAAAAGCTCTGGCATTTCTTTGAGTTTTTCTTTCTTGAAATAACACAATTTCACCTGAGTAAGGCGCACTTTCTAAAGTAACAGTTGGGATGTTTCATGTTACCATTCAGTGGAACAGCCAAGAAAAGATAACCGGTTCTCAGTATTGTGCAATATTATTATAATATATGTATCATGTAAATTTTAGTAACAATAATAATATCGAACCGGGACAAACATGTATGTTTTCGCATATGAAATAATAATGAACATAATTTGCACATCGCAACGGATGAAGAAAAACGTAAGTAGATAAAAGTCATCGTGGTTGTAGCGAGCTGGTGAACAAAGCATCTGTAGAAAATATGGGTTTTCCCTATATATTATTCATAAATTCCAGAGTGCTAACATTATAGTATGTGTATATTGCATAATAATTATTTAATATTAAATGAACTGCTTTCTTTGTATGTAGGTGCACACACGTAAGTTACTCGTATTACGTAAGTTACTTTTAAAACCCTTCGTTCCCCTTCCACAACAAACCAACCACAAAAGAAATGCCAACATGTTTTGTCAAAAAGGCTTGAAGCCATTTAACTGACACTCATTAATTTTATCATGGACATTATGTCAGAGTACATGAATAATATGTTTGTGTGCGAAGGAAGTTCTTTTATGTCATGTCATGACATCTCATTCCAATAATTTTTTAGATTTCATTCCGCTGAAAGTCACATTAACTGTCTATCGCATTCTGAACTCCCCGAGAACCCAAGTATACAATATATTCAAGCTTTACCTGCGGTTTTTGTGACTGACATCAAAGGAAGAAAAGTAGATTATGCATTCAACCGACTTAAAAATTGGTATATTACGTATGTACGTTGAAGTCAATATCGCGAAATGAAACTTAAAAATAGCATTTCATGTTAGCCTCGGGATCCCAAAGTTGATCTAGTTTTTTGGGAACAATACTATTTAGGTACTTTTCAAATGACTTGAAAGCGCATGAAAGCTTTTGATATTCAAAATATGATTGTTACAAGGTTACAACGGCCATGTCATCAAGGCGGTGCAAAAAGTGGTTTTTTGTTTGATGACGGTTTAAATCCAAGTATGCCGTCAAAATCAAATGAGCTGATGTCAAAATATTTCCGCGTTTCTTTAAGTTGCCGCGCGTTGACATAACTGACAAAAATTCTGCGACAAGGGCAAGTTGTTGTATAGATTGTCCTCGCTAAAATGGATATTTGCTTATATGTAGCAACACAAACATTTAATTTACAGGTCATGTCAATTGAACTGTCAACCGTCGCCGTCAATTGTTTACGAGGCTAGTTCGGTGTACAAAAATGGCACAAGCATGTATCCTACCAATGTTTACGAGGCTACTTCGGTGTACAAAAATGGCACAAGCATGTATCCTACCAATATATATGAGCTGATCGACTAACCATGCATTCTGGTATGAATGCACTGGAAATAGCAAGTTGCACTGGACTTTTTATGCACGCGGCGTAGTGCATGTTTCACTATAGTGTGTAGATAGTTTCTTTTCTATCACTTTATTTATATTTTAGATATGAAGTAATTTGAAACATGCTGTAGAAGTAGGTGCAACATTTGATGCCCTCGCTGGCATTGACATATTTAACTTCAAAGAGCCATGGAATCGCCAACATAAATGGTAAGACACGCCACTCCATTTATTTGTGAAAGACAGTGCAAATAAATGTTACAAAACATACATTAGAACAGGCACCAAAAGAATTCCCAGAAAGTGAACCTTGGACAGACAGGTTCATACACTCCGTGTGCCCGTGAAAGGAATGTCGACAACAAATTTTCATTTAGAATTCCTTTTTCATCTTTGCAACATCTAATATTGAGTTTGTGTTTTGAATGACAGGGACATCTCCCTATCAGCAAAAATTACGTTGTGTTATCGAAACAATACTTATGTTGTTCATGTTGCTGTCTACCAGTAGTAATAACTCAAAAGAGAAACCTCAAAATTTTTCCTCGATTTCCTTCCTGCCTTCCTTCCGAGTTCATTTCCCGTGCAATTCATTCTTGATTTTGTACACATTCATAACGCCACCTCCTTTCAACGGGGGCCAATAAATTGTCTAAAGAAACTCGTACAATTATACAAACAGAAAGGAAGCAAGAATGCCCTTTTGATCGTATAAAATGAAATATGAAACTGCACATATTTCTCTCTGCTTTTCGCGGTAGCGTTTTTTATTTACATCATCCTTTCCGCCTTTCATCTCCTCCTCCATTTCCCTCCGTCTAACTTGCTTTACATTGAAGCTGCTGCTTCATTTTCTTTTCTTCGCTTTTCCTTTTCTTCGGTACTACTAAAATGCACGCTACCCTACTACCACGGTTTGCAGGCTACTACAACGCACACCACTCTTATGCTGGTTAACGTTAGGTTAGCTTGTTAGGTTACGTTTTGTTATGAAGGTTAGGTTACGTTTTGTTAAGAAGGTTAGCTTACGTTTTGAAAAGAAGGGTTACGTTACGTTATGTATGAAGGTTAGGGTACGTTTTGCCAAGAAGGTTAATTTTGGTTAGTAGAGTGGCGTGCATTTTAGTAGTACCCCATTTTTTCATATACTCTCTTTGTGAGAAGACAAACGGGAGATAATAAATAAAACTCAACTTAAATTTTGCAATGATGACGGCTCCGATAAGAAAACAAATAGCATAAAAGCACGTAAATAAAACGAAATACCCTTTACTAAAATATATATTACCTGTGAGATTGGAAACAGCCA